>ML283516.1:903-51592 GCA_005239495.1 Nicotiana undulata | reverse complement strand
AGCCTCCCAAAATAGTCCACACACAACCTAATCACTTCACACATAAGACGACCACCGTAGTCGTGTCAAACGACCCGGAAATGTTACAACGAGCGACCAGATCACAACCCTAAATCTATATGATGTTTATCCACACCCTTACTCCTCCAAAACTTCACAAAACATTAGGAAAACACGCAGCCCAACCGCAACACAAAACAGTCTGCTATAAGTCAAATAACTCGAACTCACGGCTTCCGATCACCGTCCCATGAGTTCTAACTATTAGGAAAAACATTTTTCAACCTTCCTTGATATTTAAGCACTTAAATACATATATTATATGTTTCTTAACTATTAAGTAACTTCCAAAACTCTAACTACAAAGAAAATGAAGAGGCGGTATAATGACACTTACGTCGTAGGGATCGTTTTGATGTTATTGCTTCTCGATTTCATGCCCGGGATGATATTCCTCTTTCAAACCCTAGTAGATAGCTTGATGTTATGTTTATGGGTGTTATCTGGTCGTTTTATTCTGAAATATAAAGAGAAAGACGACATAAGACACATATATATCTATTTTGGAAAAGTCAAAGAGGTGCTAGCTTGGCACCATAGGATTGGTCCATCTTCCGACGCTTATATCATTTTATCCCGAATTCGTATGAACGAACGATTAAGAGTGTTGGAAACTAAATTCCAAGACCTTATATTTGGTATATAATATGTCCCAATATGACCTCATATAACACATGAAATCTATTGCTCAAAAAGATCTAGTGATCCACCTACTTGTCATATATGATGTCTGCGCAGTCTCGCGCAATTGCAAATATCTCTCTACTCCTATGTTGTATCGATGAACGGTTTAATGCGTTGAAAACTAGACTCATAGATCTTCAGTTTGGTAGGTATATCATCCCCTAATTCCAAGTATATCGGGAGAAAATCTCAGTTACAGTTGACCTAATGTTAAGCACATTATGAGTGTAACTTGTGAAGACCTTTGCCAACTTTTGTTCCACAACTTGCTTGACTTCAAAACGTAGAACACAACTATCATACGATAAAAATTAAATCATGAATTAACCTCCTTATCATGTAATGAACCATAGTCTCACCCTAAAGTACATGTTATAACATTCCAAACTCGTCGACTTTCGACGAAACTTATTTTCTTCAATTGGTTTAGCTTCTAAGCTTTCCAACCCTCTTGGTACTCGTTATTCATGATCTTAAATATTTGTAACCTCCAACGTAACATGATTAACTTACTTTATATTCCATCAAATAGAATCTTATTTCTGAGCTTACATCAATTGACTTACGATGTACTCTCACGTACGAAAATATGGGGTGAAACAGTTCCCCTCAGACCAATCAATATCAGAAATGAAGCGTCTCGGGATCGGATGATAAATTCGTCCGTTGGGAACCATTCAAACATCCATTGAATCTGGTCCTCGGTCAAATTCTCCAGTAACTCAACCCATCCTTCGGCACTTTCCGGCTGAGCGAATATGTCTGGAATATAGTTCATTCGCTTTGGGTGGTGGAAAGCGATTTGGTCATCCCAGATTCTTTTATGGATTTCTTGTCGGTAGTCACCCCTTTGCAGATGTTCAGTGAGACAAAGTTGAAGTAATAAGTTGCAACATTCGAAATGCTTTGCTCCCCGTTGACACATTTCTAAGGCTCGGTATATATCTGCAATGATCATAGGTACAATGTTGAAGTCTTGTACGTTGATCCCTTCCATTAAAGTCTTAGTGACCATGGCCAACCTAGTGTGGATCCTCTCCTTGTTTATTGGGAACACCATTAAACGCAGAAAACAGACCATGAAAGCAAACACTCTGCGATGGATGTGCCCTAGAGAAGTGAGGGCGAACTCGTTCTGATAGGTGCGGTATGATTTGCTATGATGGAACCTTTCGTACAAGTAATCAAAAGGGATGTACGAATCCTTTAAACATACCTAGTCCGGATTATTCTTCAGACGCAACATTTTGAGAAAACCATAGCCTATGCGATTCTCAGGCATCAGCAACCCTGGAGATTCCCAAGCCAAACCGGCCAAACCTCCTATTTCTTCCAGCAGCGGTGTCATTTCATTGTTTCCGAAGCGGAATACCGACCGATCGCAATCCCAGAATAAGGTAGCAACTTCTATCATCATTTTGTTAGGCTGAATATCCAAAGAAGTGGGCATGTCGCCCAAGTGTTTCCTGACGAGTGTTTTGTCGCTGGAGTGAAGATCCTCCCACCAGTTTAACAATTTGGGGTGGATATTGGAGACCATGCCGAATCTGGGGGTTTCGTGCCTCATTTCTGCAAAACAAAGAGGGTTAGGTCCTTACCCCCACCAGACTTGACTATTTAACATCAATAATTAGCAAAGAACATTTAGTTCCCCAAATAAATGCACAGAACGTGAAGGCGTCCGTTTGGGTTCCAGGGAAACCCAATGGACTTTGGACAAGGCTATCTTAAAGGCTATTGTGCGGACAACACATTAGCTTGGCTAGGTTTGACCATGATGCATGCAACATTACAATAGAGTAAGGTTTCTATGGGGTTTTAGACTGGTACCCTTGAGCGGACAACTCAATGGGGAAGGCACGGAACTGTCGAGTGCACCGCTGATCGACTAGTTTTACCGCAAATACGCCTTTCCGAATTTAGGGGGTAGTAATATTGGAATAGCGCAACCACTCATTGTAAGCGTTGCTATCAGATTTCTGTTTGGCACGAGTGGAATATAAATGTGCAGCATGCTATGCAATAAATAGCATTTAAACAAATAGGCATGTATTTTCACGTTGAGGAAAGCGGTAAAGAAAGAAAATACAACAGTTACAATGAAAAGCGGTTATAAAGAAAACATGAAGATATGTCAGTTTCGTTTAGGCAAAATAAATACTTTGCGAAATTAAACAGTTAATAGCATATAGCGGGGAATGGGAAAAGGTAAAAGCATTTAACAAAATTAAAGGTCCAAATTCACAAATCAACTTGTAATGGTAAAAGCCTAGGGAATATCCCCAGCAGAGTCGTCATGCTGTCGCACCCCCGTTTTTCTCGCACGGGCTAGGTACGCGGAGATCGGGTTTCATGACATTCTGGAAAACTCCTTAAAGGAAAAGGTTTAAGGAAGACTCGCCACCTAACGATTTTATGGTGCGTTAGGGCACCTAGAATAACTAACTCATAAAATAGTTTGCATTACCAGAGATTGGGTAAGGGCTTGAATTTATCCCGAGAGGAAGGTATTAGGCACCCCTCGAGATCCACAACTGCGGGTCCCGGCCAAATGGTTTCGTTAATTTTGGACAATAAACAAATGACAAGCAAGGCTCACGTAAGAGGGGATTTCAAGTAAATACTGAAATTACTAAAAGAAATTTAAAGAATAACAAAGTAAAATCATTTGAATGAAAATGTCCTAGGTTTTAAAGTAATATGGATCACATCAATGCAATACCTGGTATGTCATTCCTCGAAGAGGGGCTACATGTGGTATTAGCGCACCGGTCATCATATCCATATTCTCCTTTCCCCACCCCGCTAAGGTATTTAAAACGCGTGTGTTGGTCACGAAGATTATTGCGTGCTGTTTACCCGTCCCGTTCTATAAGTCCCGGAGGGTGTTTAGGACTACTAATACTATAAGGGGAGTACTAGGCAGACCCTCATGTTTAAAGGATAAACTCTAAGCGACAAGTAGAGAAACAATTAGGACATACACATAGGGGGATGCACATAAACAAATACATGGCTCATATATCCCTCCACAAATTAGACACGTAAATAGCACGCCTCGAATACAAAGAAGTCTCAGATTTCTGAACCTAAGGCAGGATTTCTAGGTGTGAATACAGTAACATGACAGTCTAATTTTTAGAAGAGGTGTATAACCAGTTTTAGACCATTATAGCTAGCAAGCATTGTACAGAAATAGTTTCTGGTTTTAATAAATATTGGTGCCTAAGGTTTGCCTAGGCGTCTGAATATATGTCGATTACTATTTTAAGACATAGGTGGAATGCATATCCCTAGACTTTGATTTTAATAGACATATGATGAGAAAATGCAGATCCTATAGGCATGGTATCTAAGAATGCAAGCAGGATGTCGAGTATGAGACAAGTTTGGGTTTAAATTCAGAAAAATGTTTTCAATAATTGCAATCTATTTTTAAACGAGGTTACTTATTACACAGATGGTACAGGGGTATGGTTTCACTAAATTATCGAACCTAGCACATGATTTCTAGGCGTTCTTTGTAGTACAGTTAACACAAGAGTCTGGATATATGCTGAAAACAAATTCCTAAAGTCACATGATATCTAATGCAAGTTCTGATAAGTACTTGTTATTATGAACCTAAACAGGATTTCTAGATGTGAGGCATGAGAATGCAAAAGTAGTATTATTATTAACAACCATTTAATCTAGTTATTTAACTACGAAACAGGATCTCTAACTGGGAAGCAATTATAACAACATTTTACGGGTATTTTAGCATGATTTTCTAAGTGAGTATGCATGTGATGAGATGCAGACATAAAAATACCTAAGTACATCATTTCTAATGCATGGTGGATATGTCCTAAGCAGGATTTATATTGCACACAGAGTTAAAGTAAATCCTAAGCATGTTTTCTACCCAGAATTATACTAAACATGCATAATCCCACCCATTTTCACTCTCCAGCTTCAGAGTTGTTTTTACACTTAATTATTACAGACCATTGTTGCATAAATTACACAAATGAATATGAAAATTAAGAAGTTACACTATAGGGAGCCTAACAGTAGGCCCACGTACCAGATCCAACATGCCATATGCCAAGACCTCTTGTAACCTAGGTGTGTTAGAGTTCCTAAGGATCTCAAGGGATTCCGGGCAGTGCTCACACCCAAGTTCCCTAGCCAGGAATGAGTAAGTGCAGTGTGGAATGCCAACCTTGTCTGTCAGAGTTCAATGGGTACTCAGGGGTCCCCAAGGCAGTGCTCACACGAAGGGGGCTGATCCTAAAGTCTAAGAGTAGTGAGATGTGCTTGTAGTTGAAAAAGAGTTGAGTTTGAAAGTAGTTTGAAGTACCAATTTTGAAACATAACTCCAGAGGACAATGTAAGAGTTTATGAAAACCAGTTTACAAAAGGAAAGAAGCAGGACAACCACAACTCAGCAGATATGCAGAGTTCAAGAAAACAAACACAAACAAGGGTAGGGAGTTGGGGATAAGTAACTCACATTGTAGTAGCAGAATAGAGTTACAGGTTTTCAAATAATTATCACATAGTTGTCACAAAGCATCACGTATCAAACAAGGTCACATATTAGGTATAGAGTCAAAATCATACGACATTTAGGTATCATGTGGAGGGGCACAGGTTTGTAGTATTAGAAGCTAAGTAGAGGATGAAAACATATAAGAAACAGTGGTCATGCTGAGATAAGAGAAACACAACCACATAGGCAAAAGAGGCATGCTAGTTACATAAGACTCAAACGGAGTCATAGTAAATCACATAAGGGAAAGCAGGAGACATACTAGACTAAAGGGATAAGGAAATAATATGGACATGCTAGTTACATGGTAGGCAATAGAACCATAAGTAAAAGCACAAAAGAAACAACAAGAATCTTAACCAAAACTCAAACATATTGTCTTGGGATGCTGTAAACTTGAATTAGGAACATACCAGTCAAGAGTATAGAGTAGAAAAGTGCATAGAGCAAGAGCAACAAACAGTAGTATGCAGAACAAGAGGGAGCAGCAGGATAGTAATATGAAGATGCAAGAGAGAGCAGCAAGATAGTAATATGCAGATGCAAGAAAGTATGTGTATGAAATCAAAGAGAGAAACTCAGAACAATATTAGTGCTCTCAATGTATCAGTGTGTTCGTGTGTGATATCAGTGTTCTTAATATGTCAGTGTGTTGTGCAAAGATAGAAGACATAGTATATATAGTGTTGAAAACGAGTGAGGAAAATAATGCAAGAGTGCATAATTATGGAAATAGCCAATTAGTATCAATTAAGACACTGGACTCCCTTAATTAGGGAGCTAAGTTCAAACGGTGTAATCATGGTTAAATAAGGAAAATGAATCAATTATAAGACTGATTTTAGTAAATTAGGGGCAATGAAATCATATAGCATATAATAAAAGCCAAATACATAGTACATAGTTAAGAAAAGTTGAACTAATAGTATATTCATAAAGTAAAGTATAGTGTTAACTCTGAAAATCAGTCGAGGGAATCTCGAATGCAATCACAATTATAGGGAATCCAGTACAATCAACGAAAGTATCACATAAGTAAGGGAACATTTTGAAAATCAGTACAGGATATACAAAGTCACAGGTTCGAGGAAAATATCACAGCTAAGCAAAGAGATACACAGAGTCAATAGTGATTATCAGGCGAACAGTCATTAACCAGTATTGACTTGCTAATCAATAACACAAAAACTGAGGAACCCTATGCAAGGAATCACAGAACAGTAGGATTAAGCCCTCTAACAACAAGAATCAGAGAATACATGAACAGCTCTACACATAATCAAACAGGCTAAAAGAATTAGGGCTTTTAGCATAATAACTTAGAGAGCCATAAAATATATAAGAATCATTCAACCTACAGTAAAAATTGCTAAGATTATAAGTTAAAAAATCGTTTTGAAAGGGGTTACGAAAACCCTAAATTATAAATTGAAAAATCATTTAGAGATAGGGGAGTTTTTCAGAGAAACGTACAAAAGCTTCATAATATTGTAGATCTTAGAGTAGATCTTTAAAAGAAATCAAAAATACAAAGGGGTAGGGTTTCGTGGAACCCAGAGAAAGGAAGAACCTTAGAGATGGCACCGTTTTAGGTTAGGACCGGTTGTAAATCACTACTCAGATGGTCGGGGAGGCCGAAAAACTGGCATGGGACCATGGGAGGTAAGAGAACCGCTCCGAACTAGCCTGACGACCCCAAGGTTTCACTAGACTGGTGAGAAGTAAGCAGATGACCCAAAGATGGTGAAGAACCATGGTTCCCGGTGAGAAACCAGTCGGAGAAGACATACGAGTTCCATCGGAGAGGGAGAAGTCGAAGAGACTTCTATAGAGANAAAGGGAGAGAGGAAGGGGGGTAAAAAAAAAAGGGGGGGGGGGGGGGGGGGGGGGGTTTGGTTAGAGTTATTTTAGATAAGTTAATTCCGGGCAGTTGATCTATCTTGATCAACGGATCAGATGATTTGAAGGGTTGGGCCGGGTATAGTTATAGGATTGGGATGGGGTTCAATTTAGGCTATTTTAAAATAAAAGTTGCTAGATATTGAATACCCAAAAAATAGATAAATAATTAAATAAACAGCAAATAATTGTACAAAAAAATGAAATTGAGTTTAAATAGATGAAATTAAGGTGATTAAATAATATTAAATACAAAAAATGAATAACTTTCGAATTAAAGTAGCATAAAGTGTACAATTGGGCTATAATTGCAAAATTACTGCAATTGAAATTACATAATGCCCAATTGGCTAATTTATGAAATAATTGAATCCTAATGGACAAAAAATGATTAAAAATGATATATCAAGCTGTGACACATTTTGAAATTATTTATAACATAATTTATGAATAATGATTTAAATATGAAATATTAAATAAACATGAGAACAATTTAATAAAGTAGGGAAAATAGGGAAACATGCTCATTATTTTAAATAGTGATTTTAAAAGCTTATATTCAAGTTAAAAATAATTTTGAAAAAATTGGGTATCAGAAGCTGCCCCTCTTTACCCTGGAAGGATGAAAGAGTTGTCGGGAAAAGATATGATGGCTAATTTTGACCGAGTGGAAATTGGATGAGAGATTTTGGCCACGCCCTGGTTCCTGAGTTGCCTACATATCCCTGGTTTTACAGGAATCATGCCGTATGTAGTTCAGGAATTACCGGTGAAGTATATCGGTGACGCTTGGCAAGAACAGACGCAAAGTGCAAGGTAAGGTAAAAATAGGAAGGTTTATGGGGTCGTTTTAGAGAACTGGAGCGGTTCGCTCCTGCCTAGCTGGCTGTTCTGGCCAGATTACTTGAAAAAAATGACAAGCGTATATTGTGCATAATTTAAACATGATGCAGATTCCCGTGGGACTATGAATGCTGTCCTCGGACGGTTGAGGATGACGTCCTTAGACTATGATAACCCGGGCCATGAATCGCTTAATGCGGGATTCGCAAGCTATGAAATGATGTTCTCGGGCTATAAGGATGGTGCCTCCGAACCACGATGCCTCTTAATAATGATATGCAAGTTGAATAAAGAGATCCTCGGGCCATGAAGATGGTGCCTCTGAACGATGACGCCCTTGGACAAGTTGGCAATATTTCAGCCCATGAAAAAAAATGCAGTAACATGATGCTAACAAGACTGAGCTTAGTCTTGCGAAATTAGAAAGGGCAGAGCTTAGCCCAAAAGGAAGCAAAAGTAAGTAACGACATGAAAAGTGGTTGCTTTGAAAAGTAAATGAGAGGTAGCACGGAACCTCGGAAGGCAGAATGGTAGCCTTATACAATGCAGGAGATAAAATGCAGAGAGGGAGGTAGCGTGGAACCTCGGAAGGCAGAATGGTAGCCTTATGCAATGCAGGAGATAAAATGCAGAGAGGGAGGTAGCGTGGAACCCCGAAAGGCAAAATAATAGCCTTATCCAGTGCATGAGAAAAATTTGCAGAGGGAGGTAGCGTGGAACCCCGGAAGGCAGAATGGTAGCCTTATGCAATGCAGGAAATAAAACTGCAGAGGGAGATAGCGTGGAACTCCAGAAGGCAGAATGGTAGCCTTATGCAATGCATGAAATATAAATGCAGAGGGAGGTAGCGTGGAACCTCGGAAGGTAGAACAGTAGCCTTATGCAATGCAGGGAATACAAATGCAGAGGGAGGTAGCGTAGAACCTCGGAAGGCAGAATGGTAGCCTTATGCAGGGAATAAAATGACAGTAAGAGTTCTTAGCTGGTGATGAACTGCAGCGATACGATTGTTGCGAATGAAGCATTGTTTTGCGATGATAATAAGCGTCGGCATGTGCGATGAGTTTGAGAGCTTGTCTTTGAGAGATATACGTCCTGCGGGGGATAATAATATGTTTAGGGCTTTCGTTGTCTTCATGCCTACATCCAAAGACAAATTGTGAGTTCTGTAAAGGGGGAAAGGTCAGTTCGCATTCCCGCTGGCTTTACTTGGCTCGCTCGTTTGATCATGATATATCATTGGGGTAGCGTTTTCTAAACAAGCTGTTCCAAAAATAGATATGCATGATTTTGAAAATATATAATATAAGCATATAATTTAAAAATACTTTTAGGTGAACCGACGACTGTGACGCGGTTCGAGACTTTGCAACTTTTCCTTCCACGGAATTTTGAGGGTCCTCTTCAAAATTCTGCCCCGGTTTGATGGGTGAATACTTTTGGTGTTGCTTGTGTGGCAATTGGCTGAACTTGCTTTAGAATTTTGAGGGTCCTCCTCAGAATTCTGCCCCAGTTTCAATTTGTGGGGGAAATGAGATTTTTATTAAATTGTGACCGAACCCATAGGTCTACCTACGTATCCCCTCTTAAAGGGGAATCAGGTCAGGCGTAGTTCAATCTACAACATTGAGGAAAGCATAAAGGGTTACACATAGTAGCTTTTGAATGCATCTGAGTTGATTGGTTTAGGCCAAATTTCTCCATCCATTTCTGCGAGTATAAGTGCTTCTCCTGTCAGCACTCTATGAACCATGTACGAACACTGCCAGTTGGGAGAAAATTTCCCTTTGGCTTCATCCTGATGTGGAAAGATTTTCTTTAACACCGGCTGCCTTAGTGTGAATCGTATCTGCTTGACTTTCTTGTTGAAGGATCTGGTCATCCTGTTCTGATATAATTGGCCATGATAGACTGTGTTCATTCTCTTTCCGTATATGAGGGCTAGTTGTTCATAACGGCTCCTTACCCATTCTACGTCGCTGAGCTCAGCTTCTTGTATGATTCTCAGAGATGGAATCTCAACCTCTCCAGGAATAACAGCCTCTGTACAGTAAACCAACATATAAGGAGTTGCCCCGGTTGACGTGTGAAATGTGGTGCGATACCCCAACAAAGAAAATAATAATTTCTCATGCCATTGCTTATGCTTTTCTATCATTTTTCTCAGTATTTTCTTGATGTTTTTCTTGGCAGCCTCAACGGCTCCATTAATCTAGGGTCTGTATGTTGTGGAATTCTTGTGTTTGGTTTTGAATATTTTACACATGGCTTTCATCAATTCACTGTTGAGATTAGACCCATTATCGATGATGACTGATTCTTGAACTCTGAACCGACAAACAATGCAGTCGCGGATGAAATCGGCCACGACTTTCTTAGTAACTACGTTGTAGGATGCTGCTTCGACCCATTTGGTGAATAATCAATGGCAACCAGAAAGAACCTGCGTCCGTTAGCGGCGGCTGGTCCAATAACGTCCATGCCCCAGGAGACGAATGGCCACAGTGAACTTGTTGCATTAAGCTCACTCGGAGTTACCTTTATCATATCACCATGTATCTGACATCGGTGGCACTTTTGGACATACCGGATGCAGTCCGTCTCCATGGTCATCCAGAAATAACCGGCTCATAGTATCTTTTTTTCCAAAACAAAACCGTTCATATGTGGGCGGCATGTCCCAACGTGAATTTCCTCCAATAATTTTGATGCTTCCTTTGCGTCAACACACCTTAATAGCCCCAAATCGGGAGTCCTCCTATACAGGATTCCTCCGCTGTGAAAGAAATTGTTGGACAATCTCCGAAGTGTGCGTTTCTTAGTGGTATTTACAAGCTCTGGGTATTCTCCGTTTGCCAAGTACTCTTTGACATCATGAAACCAAGGATTTCCGTCTGCTTCTTCTTCAACATGGGCACAGTAAGCTGGCTGATTGTGGATTTTCACTGGAATAAGATCGATGAAATTCTTATTTGGATGCTGGATCATGGATGACAGAGTAGCCAAAGCATCAGCGAACTCATTCTGGATTTTGGGGACATGCCGAAATTCTACCTTTGTGAATCTCTTTCTTAGCTCCTGTACATGATGTAGATATGGAAATATATTGGAATTCTTGGTTTCCCATTCTCCTTGTACCTAGTGTACCAGTAAGACTGAGTCACCAATCACTAACAACTCCTGAACGTTCATGTCGATGGCCATGTTGAGCCCTAAGATGCAGGCCTCATATTCAGCCATATTGTTGGTGCAGGGAAATCTGAGTTTTGCGGATACCGAATAATGCTGACCGGTTTTTTATCTCAGGACTGCTTCAATACCAACCCCTTTGAAGTTCGTTGCTCCATCAAAGAACATCCTCCAACCGTCGTAGGATTCTGCAATGTCTTCTACTACGAATGATACCTCTTCATCGGGAAAATACGTTTTCAGGGGTTCATATTCTCTGTCCACAGGATTCTCAACGAGATGGTCTGCTAGTGCCTGTCCTTTGACAGCCTTTTGAGTTATATAAATAATGTCAAACTTGCTCAACAGGATTTTCTATTTGGCTAGCTTGCGAATAGGCATGGGCTTCTGAAAGATGTACTTTAGTGGATCCATCCTTGATATGAGGTATGTTGTGTAGGCACAGAAGTAGTAACTTAGCTTCTGGGCGACCCAAGTCAAAGCACAACAAGCGTTCCAATAAAGAATATCGGGCCTCCTGTGGGGTGAACTTCTTGCTGAGGTAGTAGATCGCTTGCTCCTTTCTTCCTGTTTCGTCATGTTGCCCCAGAACACAACCGAAAGCTTCATCCAGTACCGCAAGGTAGAGTAACAGAGGTCTACCTAGCTCAGGCGGTACCAAAACTGGAAGTGTTGACAAATACTCCTTGATTCTTTCAAAAGCCTTTTGACAATCCTCGAGCCACTTATATGCGGCATCCTTCTTTAGCATATTGAATATCGGTTCACAAATGACTGTAGATTGTGCTATGAATTGACTGATGTAATTAAGTCTCCCCAGGAAACTCATAACATCCTTCTTGTTCTTCGGTGGTGGCAATTACTGAATGGCTTTGAGTTTGGATGGATCCAATTCTATTCCCCGGTGGCTTACAATGAACCCCAGTAACTTCTCAACAGGAACCCCGAATCCACACTTCGCAGGGTTCAGTTTCAGATTGTATTTTCTTAACCTGTTGAAGAACTTCCTCAAATCTTCCATGTGATCCGCATCTTTCTTTGATTTGATAATGACATCGTTCACATACACCTCAATCTCTTCGTGAATCATGTCATGGAATATAGTAGTCATAGCCCTCATGTAGGTGGCCCCTGCATTCTTCAAGCTGAATGGCATCATCTTGTAACAGTATACTGCTCATGGCGTAATGAACGCCGTTTTCTCAGCATCTTCTTCGTCCATCCAAATTTGATGATAACCAGCGAAGCAACCTGAGAATGACTGTAACTCATGTTTGGCGAAGTTGTCAATCAGAATGTATATATTTGGCAAAGGGAAATCATTTCGTGCCTTATTTGAACCATTGTGTGCAATATAAATTGTGTTTACTGTTGAAATGACATGGGAGAGATAAGAATATGATGATGTAAATCCTAACTGGCTATTAGTGATATGATATTGACACAGCCCTGTTGAGTTCACGGTCGAGTCGGTACCCGTGGGTACCTATATGTAAATACTATTATTATCGAGTCATCACACGAGTCGCAGGTATGATGCGCGATCGTGGGGAGCTTATTATTATTATCGAGTCAACACACGAGTCGCAGGCATGGTGCGCGATCGTGGGAGCTTATTATTATTATCGAGTCAGCACACGAGTCGCAGGCTTGATGCGCGATTGTGGGGAGCTTATTATTATTATCAAGTAAGACTTGGGTGTATGTTCGGCTCGGGTTTATGACGACCCGGGAGCATTTCGGCGCCCGAAATGGAAATCAGGATTTCCTTAAGTTTGGAATTTGGCTTGAAATGGGACATTATGCTATCGAGGTCCGAATGGACTTTCGGAATCGGGAATAGTTCCGTATAGTCATTTATGACTTGTCTGCAAAATTTGAGGTCATTCCGAGTAATATAGACCCGTTCGGCGCAATGATATGAATTCTAGAAATTTCAAAGTTATTAAGTTATGATTTCAGGGGTATTGGAGGGTGATTTTGAGTTTTAGCGATGTTATGAGTGTTCTGTAGGCTTGAGCTAGTCTGTATAATGATTTGGGACCTGTTGGTATGTTTTGACGGGGGCTCGGTTGGGCCGAAGTGCCTCCCGGACCCTTCACGACGCCAAAAACCAGCAAAAACCATTGCTGGTGCAGCTACTTGTGGTGTGACCGCACCTGCGGTCTCTAAGTCGCAGGTGCGATTGCGCACCTGCAGTCCAGCCTTCACAGATGCGACCCCCATTGCAGGCGCGGCCTTTCTTCCGCAGGAGCGGGACCGCTGGTGCGGATTCCTTCTCCGCAGGTGCGATGCCAGGGTCCCAGGCCCTTTTCCGCAGGGGCGGTGATTTTCTCGTAGGTGCGGGACCGCACCTGCGGTCCCAAGGTCGCAGGTGCGGAAATCACTGTTGCCAGCCCCTTTAAATGTCCAAAAATACGGGTTTTCTTCATTTTTACCCACCATCAACCTCCATTGGAGAGCATCCAAGTTTGAGCAACACCTCCCACGACCACCCACTGTAGAGGTAAGTAATTCTCTTCAATTTTTCACTATTATGCATAGAATTCAACGGGTTAATTCCTAAAGAATCAAAATCATAAATATTGGATAGAAATTCTAGGGCTTTGAATAAATTGGTGAATTATTCATTTGAGGCTATGAATCCTTGTATAAATCACATAACTTCGATCCTTAGACTTCGAGTAGGTGATTCCTTCAAGAATTTTCGAAATCCGAACGTGTGGGCCTGAGGTCCAAATTCCGGAAATGGTCAAGAATGCTTAATTTTAGGACTTCCTGTTAATTCTTCTTTTTGGAACCTAAATTAATTCAATTATACCATGATTGGTTAGTTGCGAACCGTCGAGGGTGAATTTCGGAGATTCGGGCGCATCCTTGATTCGAGGAGTGATATCGTCACGAGGTGAGTCTCCTTTCGAAACTTGTAAGGGAGAAATGTCCCCGTAGGTTCCTTTTTTGCTATGTGTACATGTTTAGGGGGCCGCGTACGCACCAAGTGACGAGAGTCCGTACGTGGCGACTATACTGCTATGTCGGGTAGCCGTAGGACCCACGAGCATGCCATTTCGTGCCTTATTTGAACTACTGTGTGCAATATAAATTGTGTTTATTGTTGAAATTACATGGGAGATAAGAATATGATGATGTAAATCATAACTGGCTATTAGTGATATGATATTGACATAACCTTGTTGAGTTCACGGTCGAGTCAGTACCCGTAGGTACCTATATGTAATTACTATTATTATCGAGTCAGCACACGAGTCGCAGGTATGATGCGCGATCGTGGGGAGCTTATTATTATTATCGAGTCAGCACATGAGTCACAGGCATGATGCGTGATCGTAGGGAGCTTATTATTATTATCGAGTCAGCACACGAGTCGCAGGCATGATGCGTCATCGTGGGGAGCTTATTATTATTTTCGAGTCAGCACACGAGTCGCATGTATGATTCACGATCGTGGGGAGCTTATTACCATCGAGTCAGCACACGAGCCGTAGGTATGATTCGCGATCGTGGGGAGCTTATGACCTCAGTCCTTATGACCTACCCTATGACTCCGGTCAGTTGTCTTGTTCGTGTCGGTATATGTTGTTGTCTTGTCCGTGTCGATATATGTTGTTGTCTTGTCCGTGTCGGTATATGTTGTTGTCTTGTCCGTGTCGGTCTATGTTGTTGTCTTGTCCGTGTCGGTATATGTTGTTGTCTTGTCTGTGTCCGTATATGTACACTTGAGTGTGGATGACATATGAAAGTATTGGCAAGGTATTGGTGAATAAGAGGAATTTGCACTTGGTATTCCTACTTGTGTTACATTATGTGCTCATATATTTGCTGCTTATTGTTTCGCATGCCTATTGCTTTAGCCTTATCTCGTTCTATATTATGTTGTTGGACCTTAGTGAGTATCTAGTCGACCTCTCGTCACTACTCCTTCGAGTTTAGACGGGATACTCACTGGGTACATATTTATATATATGTACTCATGTTGCACTTTCTTTCCTTTTTCTGTACTTGACTATACAGGTCAGGATGCTGGTACGTCTGATTATCAGGTCGGTACTATATATTGATAGCGTGGTCATACTTCACGGTGAGCTGCTCTCCCGGTGATTTCCTAGCAGCACTCCGGAGTTCTTTTGTTATATCCTTTGTCTATTTTTTATTCAGACTGAGACCCTGTGTATATTGTAGTCATTGTGTATTCAGTATTTGCCCGTGATACTCATGACACTAGTTCCTGGCACACACGCGGTATATGTATTTTGGGTTTTTGGGTGGTATATCCATGTATATGTATTATTTGGGCCTTTTTACTATGATTTTTCCTTCATTCAAGGCTAGTATTATGTCAGTTGTTTTAAACTGGTAATTATCGACTTGTTTGATCGGATGGGAAAGGTATCACTTAGTGAAAGTTATATCGGCTTGCCTAACCCCGCAGTTGGGCGCCATCGGGACCTGAATTAGGATTTGGGTCGTGACAATGTGGTATCAGAGCTTTAGGTTTACGTAGTCTCACGAGTCACGGGAAGACCCAATAGAGTCTTGTGGATCGGTACGGAGACGTCTGTACTTACCTTCAGGAGGCTATAGGGTGTTAAGAAACTCCTTTTGTTCATATCCTATCGTGCAATCAATGATGTACACAAACTTGACCTTCTATTCTCTCACAGATGGTGAGGACGCGTGCTTCTCATGTACCTGATCTGGGAGAGGTCGCTACCCCCGCAACTCGAGGCTGTGGTGGAGACAAGGGTAGGGCACCTGCCCGAGTTAAAGGACGAGGACGTCCCAGAGCCGTACCAATTGCACCACCTGAGGATCCTATTATCGAAGAGCAGGATGAGCTGCCTCCAGTTGCTCCTGCTCCAACAGACTTTATGACGGCGCCAGGCTTCCAGGAGGTTATGGGCCGCATTTTGAGGTTTATGGACACTATGTCCCAGGCAGGGGTACTTCCGTCAGATCCTGCTACTTCTCAGGCAGGAGGGGGAGTTCAGACCTCTACAGCTCAGGCCACAAGACCGGCAGCAGCACATCCTATTCTGGGTACACCGCCCGTGATTGGAGTTCAGCCTATAGTGGCACAGCCAGAGCCCAAGCCCATCGCATAGGGCGACCAGCTGAAGTTACTAGACCTATGGATTAGACTTCGTCCTTTAGGCTTTGGGGGCGAGCAGGGTGAGGATGCCCAGGATTTCATCAATAGGTGCAGGGACAGACTGCACAATATGTGGATATTGGAGTCACACGGGGTAGATTTCACCACTTTCTAGTTAGAGGGCAGAGCTCGCAGATAGTGGCAGTCATATGTGCTCAGTAGGCCAGCAGGCTCTCCACCGGTTACTTGGGAGTAGTTTACACAGCTATTTCTGGACAGATACCTTCCACCGTCTAAGAGAGAGGAGCTTCGGGGTCTGTTTGAGAGGTTAGAGCAGGGACAGATGTCCGTGACTGACTATGAGGCGAGGTTTTCAGAGTTATCCCGCCATGCCCTTATGATATTGCCCACTGATGCTGAGAGGGTGCGACGGTTTTTGGCATGCTTACATCCACGTATCAGGACCTCCATGGCTAGAGAGGTAGAGATGGGTACCCCATTTCAGCTGGTAGTCGAGATAACTCGACGGATCGAGAGTTACCATACGAGGAGCAGGGTCAGTCAGGTCAGCAGGGTCAGCAGGATAAGAGGGCCAGATTCCTAGGTGACTTCAGGGGTACCCCAGCTAGGGGCAGAGGTCAGTTTAGCAGGCCTTCATATTCAACACCTCCATTTCCTCCCAGAAGTGTCTCAGTGAGGCCGCAGTTCAGTGCCATGCCAGAGCGCTCCTACCGTCCTCCAGCCATTCGGGACTCTTACTCTTCAGGCCAGCAGGGTATGTCACATTAGAGATTTTACGATTGTGGGGACTTAGGCCACGTGAAGAGGGATTGCCCCTGCTTTAGGGGCAAGGTCGTTCAGCAGAGTCACCAGCCTATGGGTCCCGCACCAGCAGTTCGACCACCTAGGGGTGGAGGTCAGATTAGCAGGGGTCGTCCTAGAGAGGGAGGCCAGTCAGGAGGGGGTCATTCAGCTCCAGCTCTTCCTGGGGGAGCTCAGTCATCAGGTGCTACATCCAGGTTCTATGCTATTCCGGCCAGGGCAGACGCAGTGGCCTCATACGCTGTGATTACAAGTATTATTTCAGTCTGTGGTAGAGAGGCTTCAGTGCTATTTGATCCAGGGTCTACATATTCATATATCTCAGCATTATTTTCCCATTCTCTGGATGTTTCTTGTGAGTCCTTGGGTTCTTCTTTGTATGTGTTCACTCCTGTGGGCGATTCTGTAGTGGTAGACCGGGTCTACCGAGCTTGTGTGATTGCTTTTTGTGGGCTTGAGACCAGGGCCGACCTATTAATGCTTGATATGGTTAATTTCGAGGTTATTTTGGGCATGGATTGGCTATCTCCTTATCATGCTGTGTTGGATTGCCATGCCAAGACAATTACGTTAGCCATGCCTAAATTGCCAAGGTTGGAATGAAGGGGTTCTTCAGTTAGTGCCTTCAGCAGGGTCATTTCTTTTATGAAGGCTCGGAACATGGTCGAGAAAGGGTGTTTGTCCTACTTTGCTTATGTGCAGGACACCACCGCCGGTCTCCTACCATTGATTCAGTACCGGTTGTTCGGGAGTTTCCCGATGTGTTTCCTGCAGATCTTCCAAGCATGCCTCCAGATCGAGATATAGACTTCTATATTGATTTGGATCCGGATACTCAGCCTATTTCCATTCCTCTGTATCGTATGGCTCCTAAGGAGCTAAAAGAGTTGAAGGAGCAGCTTGAGGAGTTACTGGCTAAGGGATTCATCAGGCCAAGTGTGTCGCTGTGGGGTGCTCCAATCTTATTTGTGAAGAAGAAGGATGGGTCCATGTGGATGTGCATTGATTACCGCCAGTTGAATAAAGTGACCATCAAGAATAAGTACCCTCTGCCATGCATTGATGATTTGTTTGATCAGTTGCAGGGTGCTCGTGTGTTTTCTAAGATTGACCTGAGATCGGGTTATCACCAGTTGAAGATTCGGGCTCCTGATATTCCAAAGACTGCATTCCGCACCAGATATGGTCATTATGAGTTTCTAGTGATGTCCTTTGGCTTGACTAATGCCCCATCAGCATTTATGGACTTGATGAATAGGGTATTCAGGTCGTATATCAACTCCTTCGTTATTGTTTTCATTGATGATATATTGATCTACTCACGGAGCCTGGGACAGCACGAGAAGCATTTGAGAGTTGTGCTTCAGACCTTGCGAGAGCAGAAGCTATACGCTAAGTTCTCCAAGTGTGAGTTTTGGTTAGAGTCTGTGGCGTTCTTGGGGCATGTGGTGTCCGGTGAGGGTATGAAGGTTGATCCGCAGAAGATTGAGGCAGTTCAGAGTTGGCCACGTCCTACCTCAGCTGCAGATATCAGGAGCTTTCTGGGTTTAGCAGGCTATTACTGATGGTTCGTGGAGGGGTTTTCTTCTATCGCATCCCCATTGACAAGATTGACCCAGAAGAATGCCCCGTTTTGATGGTCAGACGATTGTGAGGCGAGCTTTCAGAAGCTCAAGGCAACATTGACTTCAGCTCCAGTTCTATCATTGCCTTCGGAGTCAGGGATGTATACTGTATATTGCGATGCTTCACGCGTTGGGTTAGGATGTGTGTTGATGCAGAATGGTAGAGTTATTGCTTACGCTTTGCGACAGCTGAAGGTTCATGAAAAGAATTACCCTATGCACGATTTGGAGTTGGCGGCGATTGTTCATGCTTTGAAGATTTGGCGGCACTACTTATATGGCGTGTCCTGTGAGGTCTACACAGACCATCGCAGCTTGCAACATTTATTTAAGTAGAAGGACCTTGATTTGAGGCAGCGAAGATTGCTTGAGTTGTTAAAAGACTATGATCTTACTATTCTGTATCACCCGGGCAAGGCAAATGTAGTGGCAGCTGCTTTGAGTAGGAGAGCAGCGAGTATGGGCAGTTTAGCCTACATTGTAGCGGAGGAGAGACCCCTAGACTTGGACATTCAGTCCTTGGCCAATCGCCTGTTGAGATTGGATCTTTCTGAGCCTCGTCGAGTTCTAGCTCATGTGGTTTCTCAGTCGTCGTTATTGGGAGAGATCAAGGCTCGACAGTTTGATGACCCGTGTTTGGCACAACTTCGAGATACCGTGGTCCAGGGTAGGGCCAAGGATGTTACCTTAGGCGAGGATGGTGTTCTGCGACTCCAGGGTCGATTGTGTGTTCCTAATGTTGGCGGCCAGAGGGAGAGGATTCAAGTAGAGGCACACAGTTCTCGGTATTCTATTCATCCAGGAGCGACAAAGATGTATCGTGATTTGAAGCAGCACTACAGGTGGAGGCGGATGAAAAGGACATTGTTCAGCATGTGGCTAGGTGTCTTAACTGTCAGTAGGTCAAGTACGAGTATCAGAGGCCAGGGGGCCTACTTCAGCAGATGCCCATTCCGGAGTGGAAGTGGAAGCGCATCACTATGGACTTCGTGGTTTGGTTGCCTCGGACCTTGCAGAAGGTTGACGCGGTTTGGGTCATTGTGGATAGATTGACCAAATCGGCGCATTTCATTCCAGTGGCTACTACTTATACTACAGAGAGGCTTGTTCAGATTTACCTTGGTGAGATAGTCCGGTTGCATGGTGTGCCGGTGTCTATCATTTCAGACCGGGGTCCTCATTTCACTTCGTACTTCAGGAGAGCCTTGCACAGCGAGATGGGTACTCAGATAGCCCTCAGTTCAGCATTTCATCCTCAAACTGATGGCCAGTCAGAGCGTACGGTTCAGATATTAGAGGATATGCTCAGGGCCTGTGTGATTGATTTTGGAGGTCAGTGGGACCAGTTCTTGCCTTTGGCGGAGTTTGCGTACAATAATAGCTATCAGTACAGCATCGAGATGGCTCCATTTGAGGCTCCATATGGTCGGCGATGTCGTTCTCCCATTGGGTGGTTTGAGCTTGGCGAGGCCTAGTTATATAGCACATATTTGGTGAGAGATGCCTTGGAGAAAGTGAAGGTGATTCGGGAGAGGCTTCGCACAGCTCAGTCTAGGAAGAAGAGCTACACGGATCATCGGGCGCGTGATATAGCATACATGGAGGGAGACAAGGTCCTGCTGAAGTTTTCGCCGATGAAGGGCGTCATGAGATTCGGGAAGAAAGGCAAGTTAAGCCCCAGGTTTATTGGTCCTTTCGAGGTGTTGAAGAGGGTAAGAGAGGTTGCTTATGAGCTTGCTTTACCTCCAGCCTTATCAGGTGTTCATCCAGTTTTCCACGTATCCATGCTTCGGAGGTATCTTGCCGACTTCTCTCACGTGATTGATTATAGAACTATTCAATTGGACGAGCAGTTGAGTTACAAGGAGGAGCCAGTGGCCATTATTGATAGATAGGACCGCCAGTTAAGGTCTAAGACAAATTCTGTGGTTAAGGTCTAGTGGAGGGGCCACCTAGTTGGGGAGGCGACTTGGGAGTCCGAGGAGGACATGCGGAGAATATATCCGCAGCTTTTCTGCACTTCAGGTACAATTCTAGACCCGTTTGAGGACGAACGTTTGTTTAAGAGGGGGAGAATGTAACGACCTAGCCGGTCGTTTTGCGTGTTAGGATCCCGTTTCCTGAATGAAACCTTCCATAGCAGCTATTCTGCTTTATGACTTGCGAGAGCGGATGGTTCGGGATTTGGAAATGATTTGAGTGGTTTAGGAACACTTGGTTCCTTAAGGTTGGCCTATTCGGCCAAGTTTGACTTCGGTCAACATTTCAAGCAAACGACCACGGAATCAAGTTCTGACAGCTCCAATAGCTCCGTATGATGATTTCAGATTTGGGCGTATGTTCGGCTCAGGTTTCTAACGACCCGGGAGCATTTCGGCGCCCGAAATGGAAATCAGGATTTCCTTAAGTTTGGAATTTGGCTTGAAACGGGACATTATGCTATCAATGTCCGAATGGAATTCCGAGATTGGGAATAGTTCCGTATAGTCATTTATGACTTGTCTGCAAAATTTGAGCTCATTCCGAGTAGTATAGACCCGTTCGGCGCAATGATATGAATTCTAGAAATTTCAAAGTTATTAAGTTATGATTTCAGGGGTTTTGGAGGGTGATTTCGAGTTTTAGCGATGTTATGAGTGTTCCGTAGGCTCGAGCTAGTCCGTATAATGATTTGGCACCTGTTGGTATATTTTGACAGGGGCTCGGGTGGGCCCAGGAGCCTCCCGGATCCCGCACGAGGCCAAAAACCAGCAAAAACCATTGCTGATGCAGCTACTTCTGGTGTGACCGCACTTGCGGTCTCTAAGTCGCAGGTGCGAGTGCGCACCTGCGGTCCAGCCTTCGCAGGTGCGACCCCCCATCGCAGGCGCGGCCTTTCTTCCGCAGGAGCGGGACCGCTGGTGCGTACTTCTTCTCCGCAGGTGCGATGCCAGGGTCCCAGGCCCTTTTCCGCAGGGGCGGTGATTTTCTTGCAGGTGCGGAAATCACTGTTTCCAGCCCCTTTAAATGTCCAAAAATATGGGTTTTCTTCATTTTTACTCACCATCAACCTCCATTAGAGAGCATCCAAGTTTGAGCAACACCTCCCACGACCACCCACTGTAGAAGTAAGTAATTCTCTTCTATTTTTCACTATTATGCATAAAATTCAACGGGTTAATTCCTAAAGAATCAAAAATCATAAAATTTGGATAGAAATTCTAGGGCTTTGAATAAATTGGTGAATTATTCATTTGAGGCTATGAATCCTTGTATAAATCACATAACTTCGATCCTTAGACTTCGGATAGGTGATTCCTTCAAGAATTTTCGAAATCCGAACGTGTGGGCCCGGGGTCGAAATTCTAGAAATGGTCAAGAATGCTTAATTTTAGGACTTCTTGTTAATTCTTCTTCTTGGAACCTAAATTAATTCAATTATACCATGATTGGTTAGTTGCGAGCCGTCGAGAGTGAATTTCGGAGATTCAGGCGCATCCTTGATTCGAGGAGTGATATTGTCACAAGGTGAGTCTCCTTTCCAAACTTGTAAGGGGGAAATGTCCCCGTAGGTTCCTTGTTTGCTATGTGTACATGTTGAGGGGGCCGCGTACGCACCAAGTGACGAGAGTCCATACGTGGCGACTATACTGCTATGTCGGGTAGCCGTAGGACCCACGAGCATGCCATTTCGTGCCTTATATGAACCATTGTGTGCAATATAAATTGTGTTTATTGTTGAAATTACATGGGAGAGATAAGAATATGATGATGTAAATCCTAACTGGCTATCAGTGATATGATATTGACACAGCCCTGTTGAGTTCACGGTCGAGTCGGTACCCGTAGGTACCTATATGTAAATACTATTATTATCAAGTCAGCACACGAGACGCATGTATGATGCGCGATCGTGGGGAGCTTATTATTATTATCGAGTCAGCACACGAGTCGCAGGCATGATGCGCGATCGTGGGGAGCTTATTATTATTATCGAGTCAGCACACGAGTCGCAGGCATGATGCGCGATCGTGGACTGTCGTTGATTATCACCCCATAAAGCTATTAAAGCTCGAGGCCATAAGACCCCAAGTGGGAAACCTCGAGCCCGAAAGCATATGTAAGTCCTACGGGCATGAGCATGTCTGTAAGTCCTACAGGCATGACCAAAACTGCAAGACCTCAAGTAAGGCATATCAAAATTATATGACCCTGCAAAAGGCACAATCCTGATTTTAAAGCCAAGGCTATATATTCGAATTTGTAAAACCCCTAAAACGACATACCCTTAATATAGACACCGAGGCTACCTCACTCGGGGACTACAAGGCTCCGGCCAAACACAATGACTACAGTCACAAGGCTCCGGCCAAATACAATGACTACGGTCACAAGGCTCGGGACAAACACAATGACTACGGTCACAAGGCTCCGGCCAATGCGTAAGAGCCTACGAGCCAGCCTAAATTTGCCTAAGGGCAAACACGCATGGGCCCACGGGCCATCCTAAATGTCCTCAGGGCTAAATAAAAAAACTAAGGGTCGATGAGTTCGAGTCGTAAACCGACTCGAGGACTGAGCCCGAAACGATTAACTAAAATTCCTAAGGGAAAATGCATAGGATCCTATGGTCCAACATCAAAAAGCCTATGGGCCGATCAAATGTCATATTACCCTATGCGTAAGAGCTGAAACGCCAACCTGGAAAACCTCAAGGTCGATCTGTAAACCTAAGGGTATTACCTCGAAGTCCAATTCATATGGCTAATCGTTGACAAGCATGAAAATTGGGAAGACAAAAAAGACAAACACAAGCAAATTGAAATAATCAAATGATTTTTCATTTGTATGTATTACAAATATGCACTCACGAGTGCTCCCACAGGGAGTTTTATACAAAGCAGAAAAAAAAGCCTAGTCTACTTTCCCCTCGGGGACTATGGTTCTATCGGCCTCTTCTTCATTATCCTCGGAATCGGAGACGAGAAATTTGGCGTCGTATTCCTCCGCCCTGGCCTGCTCTATCTCTTCCGAGAGGTTGAAGCCCCTAGCACGGATCTTCTCGAGGGTTTCCCTTCGGAATCTATATCGTCCATAGTCACTTCTCCTGCTCTCACTATCAAAAGCCCCATTAACTCACCTCGAGCATCGGTAGCATCTTTTAAATATACATCTACCTTCTTGTAAGCCTTAACTCAGATCCTTTCGGCTTCGGCTTCGGCCCAGGCGTCCACTACCTCGGCCCTCATCTTCAAGAGATCAGACTCGAGCTTTACAATCCTGCTCGTCTAGACTAAGTCGTTCTCATGAGCATTCCGGAGTTGCACCTCGAGGGATGAAACCTTGGCCAGAGCATTCTTCTTGGCCGCAACCTGGGCTTCGATATGAGCCTTTAGCTCATTACACTCATGGTTGGCTTGGCCAACTTTGCCCCAATGGCATTCCAAATCCCCCATCATTCTCTGTAGCTGTAATATCAACATGTCATTCTCAGAAGATAGGAGTAGAAGCATGTGTGTCACCAAAATGAAGGTTACTTGTCTCTCGAGGATGTCTTCGTAGTTCTGGCATCGACTCACCTCGTACCGAAGGTGCGTAAACTCCTTTTCCTTTTTATCACAAAGAAGCTTGAGGGATTTCTCCCTGTCCAAGGCTTTTCGCAACCGAGCCTCGCAGCGAAGCAACTCGGACTTGAGCTTGTCAAAAGCCTATGAAAAGGAAGCATCGATTAGAAAATAGGAACACTGAATCCAAAAAGACAAAAAGATCGTCAAAACTTACCAAGGAGCCGATTTTATGTCTACTATGGAATTCCATGGCCCATCTGCAGAAGACCCGAAGTACTGCTCGAGGCCCAACTTCGAGGCAAAGCAAATCGGTTACTGTCGACCGGCGCGTGGATAAAGTTGACCAGGTTTGCAAGAATAAGTACAAGTTCGTATCGTGACATTAAATAGTTGTACGAGCTGCATATCTTTGTAATAAATGTTTATGTACTATGTTGGGATTCCCTCTCCTATATAAAGGGGATCCTCATCAGTTTTTGCACACATGATATTGAATACAAGAACATTCTCTGCTCTCTAACTTAAACATTCTCCACTATCAGCTCCTTTGATTTATTGCATACATTTATTGTGTTTCGTTTATTGTTCTTCATTTATTAGTCATAATTGATCATAAATAGCCGTCTTCGAGGCCCATACAGTTGTTATAGCTTCATCTACCACCCTCTATTGACGTTGAGCCTCGACCTCGAGGACCTATCTCGAGCAACTCGAGGCCTCGATTCTAAGCAGTCTAGTTTGCACATTTCAATCCTCTATTATTTTTACCTTGTTTCTTTAACTCATATTAGCATCTATTGCCTAAAAACTAGTATTAAAATAAATCACATATATTTAGAACCACATATAAAATTTAATTGTAATTTACCATTTTTAAGGTAAACAATCTTTACTTATACATGACACCAACGTGAGAAGAATATTGAATGATCCAGGTAGTTCGGTTAACATAATTCTACTAAGAGTGGTGGAAGAGATTCTAAAGGGAGACCAAGTAATTCAAAAGCATGTTCCTTATCTGGATTCGATAATTATAATGTCATAACAAAAGGAGAAATTACATGGAGTACTTATGCAGAAGGCGTCGTCAAAGAAACAAAATTTCAAGTTATTGATACAAACATGACTATAATGTAATTATGGGAAGACCGTGGATTCATGACATGGACACAGTACCATCCACTCAACACCAGGTTATCAAATTCCCTTCAAAATGTGGAATTCAGCAGATTCGAGGTGATCAACAAATTTCGAGGAATATCAATTCACTAATGCACTCGAATAAAAAAGAAGCGGAGGAAGAATTAAATGATGTGGGAGAAACTCAACCAGATACAGGAACAAAGGATAAAGACACGGTGAATCAAATCACCATGGAGGTCACATCAAAACATACGGACATGGATTCTAGGCCTGATTTTATTCAAGAACCAGAAGAAAATGAAAACATAAAGACAACTACTGAAGAACTCGAAGTTGTTCCACTGTTCGAAAATAAGCCTGAACAAAAAATGCACATAGGAGCAAGGCTAAGCCCGACCATAAGATGGAAGTTAATTGAATACTTGAAATCTAATGTAGATTGTTTTGCTTGGTCCCATTCAGATATGACAGATATACCCCCAGAGGTGATGACTCATAAACTGAATGAAGACCCATCATTCGTACATGTCAAGCAAAAGAAAAGGAAGAAGGGGTCATTCAAGAATCAAGTGATCGATGAATAGGTACAAAAACTCTTAAAATGGGTTCAATACGCGAGGTAAAATATCCCAATTGGCTAGCTAATACTGTAGTAGTACCTAAAAGAGCGGTAAATGGAGTGTATGTGTAGATTACACTGATTTAAATAAAGCATGCCCAAAATATTCATTTCCATTGCCACACATAGATAAAATGATTGATGCCACTGTAGGTCATGAATTATTAAACTTTCTAGATGCATATCCTGGTTACAATCAGATAAAAATTGACCCCTCAGACGAGGAAAAAACTTCCCTTATTACGAACAGGGGGACTTACTGTTACAAAGTCATACCTTTTGGCTTGAAAAATGCTGGAGCCACGTATCAAATGCTAGTAACCAAGATGTTCCAAGAACATCTGGGGAAAACAATGGAGGTATACATTGATGGCATGTTGGTGAAGTCAACAGAGGTTGAAGACCATTTCCACCATCTTTCAACTACATTCGAGATCCTCCGCAGGTATAGCACGAAACTAAATCCAGAAAAGTGCTCCTTTTGCATCTGTTGATACCCAATTTTTCCTACAATATTTTTAAATGCATATATATCTTAAGAACTATGCATTAGCATCAATTGATATTTTTCCATAATTTATACATTTTTAAATTAATTTATCCCAGTATTTTATTTATATAAATAATTACGAAATTGCATCGCAAATGACGTTATAACACTTCACGATTTAATATTACCATTTATAGTCTTATTAAATTCAAATTAGTTCATAAATGACCAGATTCACACTTTTTGGTTACAATTGCAATAACTTTGCTATTGTAGCCCATGTATACATTATTGCATTATTTTACCAGAAATTTGTCCATTATATTTTTAAATAATTAATAATTATTTTAAAACATTTCTATGCATGAAAATCATTTTTATAATTTGTTAATTATTTTATAAATTAATTATTTAGGTATTTAATAAATAGCCCCTTTATTTTCATCCTTAACCTCTCTAACCAGCCAAAACCCCTTTTTTAAATACAGCCCAATCCTTTAGGCCCAAATATTCATCCGCCCCAACCCAATACCGCGTCCAATCCTGACAGTTGATCACTTTTGATCAACGGTCCAGATCCCCCCTTCCTTAATTAAACCTAACGACCCCCCTCCCCCACCTACCAAACCCTCTCATTACTCACCTCTCACCCGCCGACACCCCTCCCTCTTCTCTCTCAACTCTCCCTACCTAAACCCTAGTTCTCAAGAGCCGTCATCGGCATATCTCTCCATCCTGTGATGTTTCTATGTCTTCTCGGGCCTATCTTGTCCTCCTACGCACTATGGTTCTTTGGCTTTTTGGATCCTTGAGAGGATCTCAAGGGACCTAGGCGGTTCTTGCTTTCACCCTTGCTTCTTTTCTTGTCTCAGGCCATTTGCTCGACTATGAGTAAGAGACCTTTCTTGTTTTGTTAGGAATCTGTGGTTTCAAGACCTATGTTCCCATCTTTGTTATGTTTGCTAAAAAACCCTAGTTTATTATCTTCGATCTTCTTAGATCTGTACAGATCTGAGATGAATCGAACAACTCTTACATGTTTTTTCTTGAAATTTTCTGGTTTTTAACTGATTTTCCGACTTTTCCCTAAACTGGGGTTCATTACGAGTTGTTTTTCAAAGGTCTTTCTGACTTCTAAGTGTTAATAAATTCTCATTTCATCTTCTGGACTTATTTGTGCAAAGAAATACTCAAACCCTAGTTGATTTATGTGAAACTCTGATTTTTTAATCTTTGCTTCGATTTTGAGTCTTTCAGTGTTACCAATCGTATTAAATCCCTCTGTGTTTTTGACTTACACACTTTGCCTTTGTCAAATCCTTTGTTCTGTGATTTTTCCCTAATAAATCTCTATTAGAGATAAAGTCTGTATTTTCGGCTCATTCATGTATTCTCCTTGTGAAGTTTTACTTAGCCTATTTTGGGAAGTTGATATTCTTTCATGAAATCACTGTTACTTTGAAAGTTGGTTGATTGATTTGTTCTGTTAGAGATTTGTGTGCCTGAGTCTGGCTTGTTTCCCTCTTTAGGACCATAATTAGGGGTTCTTGCCTTATTTGATTGCTTGTATATTTACTGATTCCTATACATGATTCTTTCCTTGATTAGACCCCGGTTATTTTATTCTGAACTCCCTTATTTGATTTGCTTTTAAATTCTTGCTTTAATTAGTCCCTATTGTTACCGTTTGGCTAATTGCCCTTAATTAAGGGAGGTTCATTCTGAACCCTTATATAATGGGATTATGTGACTTCGTTAATTGACTGAAGCGGATTCTCTTACCTTATTTTATCTACCCTTAGACTACTATATAAACTCTCTTATTTTACCTCTCAAGACACGAACACTAAGTTCAGAACACACACTCACACTCAAACTCAAACTCTCTCTTCTTTCTCTGCTACTTATGATAACTACTGGTCTAGTGAGCTGAAAGCCAAGTCTAGACATTGGAACCACACCCGCTTTACATTCTGCACTTTCTTCTTTAACTGGTATGTCTTTAGTTAAAATTTGAAACTAAAACCCTATGTGCTTCATTCCTGCACTAGTTTAATAGTTGTGTATTCGATTTGTTCCCTGTTTACTGCTTTATTCACCATGTCTAAATTTTGTCTCCTCTTATTCAATGTATAATCAGCATGTCTAAGCTTCACTTGGTTACTTGATACTTGTCCATCATTTTACTTAGTCCCTGCCCACTCCCCTTAACTGTGTGTTAATGTTAGTTACTTAGTCTCCTAATGCATTCGATTGACCCTAATTGTATGTCTAATTCTATCCAATACACCTTTGTATTCATCATGATTTTACTACATCCTCACCCTATGTACTAACTACCTATTATCATGGATAACCTATTAAGTCTCTAAGACTCCTAAGTGTTCTGTGCATTTTTTGTCTATATGCCTCCCCTGTACCCTGTTCATGTGCCCCCTAATGTGAACTCCATGTGTTCCAAACCCCCTTCACCCTTGTGTGTAAAGCTTCCAACTAAGTGGTTGTAATTCTGGGCTTTCTGAGTATGTCTAATTGTATGCTGAATACTGGCTCTTCTCAACGGATTTCAAAATTGTCTTTTCCACTCTCAATGTTCTTCTCAAAACTATTTTCATTCCTAGAATCCTCTTAAACTAATTTCTATTCCAGAAAACCTTTTCACTCCTAAAGTTATCACTATATTGTTTTACTAAGTCTTTCAAAACTATGTCAAGCACTCTCACTTTACTCTTAGACTTCTAGGTTCTACCCCTCCAGTGTGTGTACTGCTTAGGAATCCATGAGGTTCATCTGAACCCCTTCCACACTGCACATAACCAATCCCTATTTGAGAAAAGACCTTGGTGTGAGCACTGCCCAGGATCGCTGAGGCCCTTAGGGAACTTTGACACACCAGGACACACTATTGGCTATGAAATTTTGGCATTTGAGACAGTGTTGAAGGCCTGGCATCCCAAGTTTTACTTTGGGTCTGGTTCAGGCTCCCTATAGTATAGCTTCATTCATTTATGTAATTTATTCAATCCTGGTTTGTAATAATATCTTTTGTAAACAGATATTGGGGTAATTAGTGCAAAGGGGAGGGTTGCTATATGAATATGTGGGGTAAACTGGGTAGAATCATGATTTAGGTTTTACATTATGTTGTTTTGCAATAGAAATCATGTTCTAGGTTTATGTTATGTAATAGATATCATGCTTTAGGATTTTTATGCATATTCGCATTAAAACCATGCTAAATTTGTTCATTAGATACCCTGTCTTAGGATACTCACGTTTATTGCTTTCGCCTATTAGAAATCATGATGTAGTTCATCAATTTATCTCTAATTCTGCTCTAGTCATAATCACCTAGAAACCTGTTGTTAAAATCACTGTTATAATTATGCTTAATCAAACGACCATCTCTCTATGTGCATTAGAAATCCTTCCCTAGGACTCTGTTTGCATATGCTCTAAATCGTATCTATGATTCACTATCTACAAAAAGGTTTTAAAACATCCCCAACACATAGACATCATGTTTGGTATAAATAAGCATGAAATCAACTGTTGTAACAGTCATCACCTAGATCAGCATGCCTATAGGATTTTATAAAAACACAAGTTGTTTTTAATTAGTTCCCAGAATTATGATCTCTTTCTAGATAGCATGTTTATAGGCATCCAACAGATTCACGCCTCGGCAAGCCTTAGGTAATTAATGTTCTTATAAAAACTGTGAAATTGTGCTCCTTTTATTTATAAACTACTACGGTGTAACATGTTTTAAAATTAGTAGGCAAACTGATTAGGGTTCTGTCACTTCGCTTAAAAAACAAGGCTGCATATTCTGTGTTTGTAATGCTCACTTAGATATCCTGTTCTAAGACCTTCTAAAATCATTTAAAATCTGTTGTTCCAGACGTGCTACTTATTTGTTTATGTGTGGAGTGTTTACCTGGAAAATGGTAATTACAATTATATTTGATTAAATGGTTCTAAAAATATGCGATTTATCTTAGTACTAGTTGTTAGGCGGTTGATGCTAAATGTGGTTGGAATAAATAGAGTAAAAAACAATTAATAATTCAAAGATAAGCAAACCGAGATGCCTTAAATCGGAAGCTCGAGTTGGCTTTAGGGGTCTTCAAGGTCGAGGCTTGGGGCTACCGTCAAAGGATCGATGAAGCTATAACAAACTTATAGGCTTCGAATTATGCTATTTATGATCAATAATGAGCTACAAGTGAAGACAAATTAACAGAAAGCAATAAATGTGAGTAAATGAGCTAGTAGAGAGAAATAGAGAATGTTTAAGTAATAAAACAAATAATGTTCTTGTGCCTTGTATTCAATACTGTGTCTGTTACAAAATGACAAGGGTCCCCTTTATATAAGAAGGTGAATCCCAATATAGTACATTAACATTTATTACAAAGATTTTGATTGATTCAACTAGTTAATGTCTAAGTACGGATTCGTACTTTGTTACAGAGTTGTCTACCTCAATCTTCTTGTCGTCCCCATGTAGATAGAAGTAGAAGTAGAATATCAACAAAATTTGTGGGAGTGCAATTAGAGTCAAAAATCGCATCTCACTTAGATATAAACCTAATTCCAATTATTAACTCCCTGTGGATTTGATCCCGACCTTAGTTGGGTTATTATTTCATCAACCGCCTCGCTAAGTAATAGTAGTGTGGGTTTGGACCCGATCAACAACACATTCTAGACAAAAGAGTTACATGGATCAGAAGGTGCGTGATTTATCATTCATGGTGAGCGAGAAGGTTCTCTTGAAAGTTTTACCAATGAAGGGAATCATGAGGTTCGGGAAGAAAGGCAAGTTGAGCCCAAGGTTTATACGTCCATTTGAGGTGTTAAGGAAATTTCAGGAGGTTTTTTATGTTCTTTCTTTGCTTCCCAGTCCATCGGGAGTTCATCCAATTTTCCACATGTCTATGCTTCAGATGTATCATGCCGACAAGTCGCATGTGTTAAAGTACAACATGGTTCAGCTAGATGAGTGCATGGATTATGAGGAGGAGCCAGTTGCCATTATTGACAGGTAGGTTCCCAAGTTAAGGTCTAAGAAGATTTCTGCAATAAAGGTTTAGCACCAGTCGAGGAGGCGACTTGGGAGAGCGATGAGGACATGCGGAGCAGATATCCACACCTATTCAACACTCCAGGTATGATTCTAGACCCGTTCAAGGACAAACGTTTTTTTAAGAGGTGGAGAATATAACGACCGACAAGTCATTTTGCTTTCAAGATCTCTATTCCCGAGGGAATGGTTAGTTCGGGTTTGGAAGGGCTCGGGTTGAAATTAGAACACTTAGTTCCTTGATAATAACTTATAATGGTTAAGTTAGACTTGAGTCAAAGGTTTGAGTAAACGACCTCGGATCCGGGATTTGATGGTCCCAATAGTTTCGTATGATGGTTTTAGACTTATGGGATATGTTTGGATCAGGTTTCAGATGACCAGGGAGCATTTCGGTGCTTACTATTAAAAGTTGGCGCATTGAAGGTTTTCAAGTTATTTATGTTTGGTTTGGAGTAGCTTTTGGTGTTATCGGGGTGCGTTTGAGATTTCAAGCCTTCCAATAGTTCGGTATGGTGAATTATGACTTGTATGCAAAATTTGGTGTCATTCTAACTAGTTTAAGTATGATTCGACGCGTTCAGAGTAAGTTGGAAAAACATGAAGTTCATAAATTTATTTGATTTAGTTTTGGGTGCTATTGTTGGTTTTGATGTTGTTTTATGCACTTCGAGAGTTTGAGCGATTCTGTTTTACGTTTATGAACTTGTTGGTCTGTTTGGTCAAGGCCCGAGGGCCCTGTGTAGGATTCGGAGGGTAGACGGAGCTTGATTGCTCTTTCGAGTAGGGTTGAAGAGGATGGCATCTGGTGCATTCGGACTTGCAGTGGGTATGGTCGCAGAAGAGGCATCGCAGGTGTGGCGTATTGCTCGTAGAAGCGAAACGGAGGGGAGTCGGCGGGTGTGATGACCCAAGGGGTCATTTTATAAAATTAGACTTCGTTCCATGCTTAATAGCCATAAAAAGACTAAATTTAGATACCTCGATTTGCATGCGCAGTCCAGGCGTGAAATCAGAAAGCTTTTATGTGAAAATATGAGAAATAGTGATTTCCAGAATTTTAATTTGATAAAAGTTGACTTTGGTCAATATTTTTAGTAAAAGGACCCGGATCAGTGTTCCGACTATCCCGAAAGGTCCGCAATAAAATATGGGACTCGGGTGTATGCCCGGATATGAATTCCGAGGTCCCAAGCATTAGAAATCAATTTTTGAAAGAAATTATTTTGCTAAAATGTTTATGAATTAAAGAAAAGAAATAATGTTTAAAATCAAAGGTATCGGGCCGTATTTTGGTTTCGGAGTTGTTATGATATTAAAAGGCTAACTGTGAAATTTCGGTGAAAAACGGAGTTCGTTTGACGTGATTCGGACATCTGGTTGAAGAGTTATAAACTTTAGGAGTTCTTGTTGAAAATGATGAGTTTTGAGGTTTAATTCACATTTTTACATGTTATTTTCATGATTTGATCGCACGAGCAAGTCTGTATGACGGTTTTAGACTTGCGTGCATGTTTGTTTTAGAGCCCCGAGGGCTCGGGTGAGTTTCGGATAGGCCACAGGATGTTTTAAACTTAAGAAAAAAAACTGGTTTTTCAGTTTTCTGATGTCCAGGTCTTTTGTTCTATGCGATCGCATAGGAATGTCCGCGATCGCAAAGCGTAAAGTCTGATGTCCCTTTTTTGTTCTATGCGATCGCAAAATAGTGTTTATTTGCTGGGGGTCAACTTTGTTCTATGCGAACGCATAACTTCTTCCACGATCGCATAGTGAAAATTTCAGGGGGTATTTTTTTATTCTATGTGATCGCATCCCTTCTTCCGTGATAGCATAGGATGCCTGTCCAGTCATATAAATACACTGTTAAACACGGACAGAACCTATTTTTCAACCATTTTTTGAACTACCAAGCCCTAGAGACGATTTGCTTCACCACGATTCATCCCCAAAAGTATTGGTAATCAATTCTAAACTTTGTTCTTTCAATTCCTTACTGTTTTTCATCACTTTTAAAGCAAACATTAAGAATTTTTATGGTAAAAATTGAGGGTTTGGGTAGAATTAGGGAATTTTGTAAAAATTGAATTTTTAGATCGAATTGAGGTCGGATTTCAAAACTAATAGCATATTTGGGTTCGTGTGTGAATGGGGAAACGTAATTTGGTCCGAACCCAGAGTTTAGACCAAGCGGGCCCGGGGTCGAATTTTCACTTTTTTGAAGAAAACTTAGGAAAAATTATATTTTTCAATAAAGTTAGTTCCTTTAGCCTAGATTGATGATATTGAATTAATTATGATTAGATTCGAGCAAGTTAGAGGTTAATTCAAAAGGAAAAGCAATAATTGAGCAGTGAGTAGCCTGCGAAATTAAGGTAAGTGTTTGGTCTAACTTTGACTTGAGGGAATAAGACCCCCCACGTGTTTGCTATGTGAAATGCATGGGTGTGGTTTATAGTTGTGGTGACGAGTACCTATGCACCACCCAAATGTCCTGTTAAACATGATCATTTCCCGTTCTCAATTTAATTGATCCCGGTCTAAATTGTTATTTGTTAGTTATTGTTTCCATGACTACTAAGCCTCATTACTTTGCTGTTAAATATTATTTGGTTATTTGAAGAATGTGGTTGTGTATTTGGTTCTCTTGGAGAACAAAAAGGTTGAGCAGTTTGACACTATGTTGGAATTTTATATCTATATATGCATGTTGGTTTCTTGACTATTTACATTGTTGTTGTTCAAAGCTTATGGGTGTGATAAGGGTGAATAAATTGGTGTGATAAGGGTGAATAAATTGGTGTAATAAGGGTGAATAAATTGGGGTGATAAGTGTGGAAAAATTGATGCGATAAGGGTGGATAATTGATTATGATGTTGTGAATATGTGGGATCGGGTTGCACGCAGCAACATGACTGTGAAAAGGGGGGGGGGGGAAATGATGTGTTTACTTATTTTTAAACTATGAATGATTTGGAAACTCTTGATTTACTCTACAGTTTTTCTTGTATTTAGTACATGTGATTATTTCAATGTAAGGTTTGGAAAAATTGGAAATTTACTTGAGAGTTGGTTATAGCTGAGGCCTGGAAAAGGCAGTTGAGTTATTTTTATTGTTATTGCAGTACTTGTTATTTATTTGTTTAGATTTCTTTCTTGCTTTATATAATATTGTTACAGTTTATATTGGTAAAACCCCGTCGTAGACTCGTCACTACTTCGTCGAGGTTAGGCTCGGCACTTACTCAGTACATGGGGTCGGTTGTACTAATACTACACTCTGTGCTCTTGTAATGACCCGACCGGTCGTTTTGCGTATTCGGACCCCGATCCCCCAAATAACACTTCCCGTAGCGGCTTATCGTGATTTGTGACTTGCAGGGACGGGTGGTTCAGGATTTGGAAGTGTTTGGAATAGTATAGGGACACTTGGTTCCATAAGGTTGGCTTTTAAAGTCAAGTTTGACTTCGGTCAACATTTTGAGTAAACGACCTCAGAATCAAGTTTCGACGATTCTAGCAGCTTCGTATGATTATTTCGGACTTGTACGTATGTTCGGAATGGGTTTCGGATTACCCGAGAGCGTGTCGACTCCAAATAAGTGAAATACAGTTTCCTTAAGTTTGAAATTTGGTTTGGAACGTGATTTTATGTTATCAATGTCCAAACGGAATTCCGAGACCGATAGTTATGTTATGTCATTCATGACTTGCCTGCAAAATTTGGTATCATTCCAAGTAGTATAGGTCGGTTCGGCACATTGAAACCGAATTCAAGAACTTAGGAATTCTTAAGTTTGATCCTAGGGGTTTTGAGGGGTAATTTTGAGATTTAGCGTTGTTTTGGGTATTTCGAAGGCTCGAGCGAGTCCGTATTATGATTTAGGACTTGTTGGTATAATTGGACGGGGGCTCGGGTGGGCCCAGGTGCCTCCCGGACACCATACGAGGCCAAAAACCAGTTGAAAATGCAGCTGGTGCACCTGATCTGGTGTGACTACAGGTGTGGTTGCCCAGCCGCAGGTGCGAGACCGTTCCTGCGGTCCCAGCCTCGCACGTGCGGGAATTCCGCAGGTGCGGATTTAATTCTGCAGGAGCGAAACCACAGGTGCGGTCTCCAGCTCCGCAGGTGCGGGCCCAGTTTTTCCCGTCCAACTCTGCAGGCGCGAGACTACACGTGCGATCCTCGAGCCGCAGGTACGGAACCCTTGTAGGCCAGGCAGTGCACTTTCACTTAAACACGAGATTTCCTTCATTCTTTCAATTTTACACCTCCATTGAAGACTTGAGATCTTGGGAAGAACTCTCCACAACCTAGCTACTAAGAGGTAAGTAAATTCTATTTAAATGTTAGATTATTACACCAAAACTTAGGTAGATTACCATTTAAATAGTGGAAATCATAGGGGATAGAGTGAAAACCTAGGGTTGATGAACTTTAGGGAATTTCACCACTTTTCTACCATGAAATCATATAATAATTACACACTAATGATCCTTAGGCTATGGGTGAGTGTTATCTTCGAAAATTTGCAGAATCCGAGCATGTGGGCCTGGGGGTGTATTTTGGGATTTCTTCAAGAATAGTGAATATACTAAATAAGTAGGAAATTTCCATACCTTGAGCATGCATTGACATATTTATATATCATTTGACTAGTTTCGAGTCCTCGGGTGTAAAGTTTGGAGTTTCGGGCGCGTTCTTGGCCGGGAAGTAAATTCTACGTGAGGTGAGTCTCCTTTCCAACCTTGTAAGAGGGAATTGTCCCCATAGGTAAATGTAAATGATTGAATTGTCCTTATTTGCGGGGGATACGTACGCCCAAATTGACGAGAGTCCGTGCGTAGCTACTACTCTATTGCGTCGGGTAGAATTTAGGATTTCACTAGCATGCCTTTATGTGCCATACCTGTATCTCTACATGTGTTCCTAGTTGCTTATTATCCTTGAAATTTACATGAGGATTTAGGAAGCTATGTGTAAGTTTATGTTCATAAATCTCTGAATGCAAGAATAATCCATGATAAGTTCCTGAATTGCCTGATAAATTCTATGTATGTCTACGAGCACCCGTGTTGTATGTATGATTCGCGAGCGGGATAGCAATATATTTATGTCAACCGTGTCGCATGACTGATTCGCGAGCGGGGTAATGGATGCATCTATGGTTCGTGCCGCTCGACCCTCGGCAGTGCACATTTATTTTCGCATCGCTTCGGTTGTACGCTTAGGCATATTATGTGCTATGTATTTGACTGATAGTCTTGTTATTATTAAATAAATTACCCCACGTGTAAGGGGATCTTGAGACTTTTATGATAACTACTATGTGACTCATGAGAATAAATTACAGTTTTATATAATTGATAGCTTCATGCCTTAGTGATTTTCAAGACTACTCTTCTTGTCTAGCTTTATGTAATCATATTATTGGTTATTGACCCTAGTAAGTATCACGTCTACTTCTCGTCACTACTTCTTCGAGTTTAGACGGGATACTCACTGGGTACATATTTGTTTATATGTACTCATGCTACACTTCTGTACTTAATTGTACAGGTTCTGAGGTTGTTACACCTGGTCACCATTCGGGTGTTCGTCGCTGAGAGTACTACCGGGACTTGACTACACGATGAGCTGCTCTTCCTGGCGTTTTCCCCTGCAGCACTGTGGAGTTTCCATTATTGTTGAACATCCTGTCTACCCTTCCAGACAGTTGTACATCTATTTTGTGTATTTTTGTATATTCCACTAGCCGTTTGTGGACTTGTGACATTAGATCTTGGCACACGTAGTTGATTCACTAGTATTATGCTACTATGTTTTATGCTGGCAGACGTTTTTTTTTGTTACATTAAATTACATTGCCTCACTTCCTCGCTTTCATTTAAGGACTGCTTAAATTAAAAACTTGATAAGTATTTAAACACCTCGTTTGTTTAAGTAATTTCATTAGTAACTAGTGTTGGCTTGCCTGACTCCAGTGTTGGGCGCCATCACGACCTGAGTAGGAATTTGGGTCGTGACAGCTCTTTTGCACAGATCCAGTTACCGGACATCAGTAGAGCTAGTTCGAGCAACTTTCCTATTAATTTGGAGACATGAGGTACATCTTCCGGTGTTCGCAGATTCCTAGAGTCTTCTCATATTTTACATACGTTGTTTTATTGTATTTAGAACAGTTATACTATATATTTTTGCCCAGTATTTGTAGTATTCTTTAGTAGTTCGTGAATTGTGACACCAGACTCAGGGGTAGTTCTAGACTTATTTATATCATTATCTCGTAGTTCGTTTTAATTTAATGGCTTAGTAGTTTATCTGTGGAAATGATATATATTTAGTTTACTTTAAATTTATTTATTGATGCTTAATAAAATAATCAAAGTTAATTAGATACTCGAATTCTAGCATTGGCTTGCCTAGCAAGTGTGGTGTTAGGCGCCATCACGATCCCTAAGGTTGGGAATTTGGGTCGTGACAAGTTGGTATCAGAGCACTAGGTTGCTTAGGTCTCACAATTCACGAACAAACTTGGTAGAGTTTGAAGGATCGGTACGGAGACGTCTGTACTTATCTCTCAGAGGCTATGAAGTTAGGAACAATTTCACTTCTATTCTACTCCATCGTGCGAATTTATTCTACCATTGATGATCGAACTTGCCTACTCTTGTCCTCTCACAAATCTTGACAACACGTAAAGCGTCTACAACCGGACAAGAGATGAAGCCCCAATGACAGCTACGATTAGGGGAAGAAACAGAAGCAGAGCTCAAACTAAAGCTCGAACATCAGCACCTATTGTACAGTCTCAAATGGATCTAGACGCGGAGGTTCTAGCTCAGTCGGTACATGTTGGACTAGCCCATATCATAGAAGGATTTATAGCTACTCCAGTATTGCATAACATGGGAATAAGTTGAAAGCAACTTGGTTGATTTATATGAGCTGTGAAGTTTAACATTATGGATTATCAGGCATTGTGACCTCTGACTTCGTGCCAAGTGGAAAAGTCCACCCTCAAGGAATAGATTGTCGGGTCATGTGTTATAGGTTTTGGCTTGGAATGTATAAGGCCGGAGATGTTGCAAGAAATAAAGCCGGGAATTGCGGTATGTCACTCTCCTTAATAACCCTATACCTCAGTACCAAATGAGTTATATAGACAACTCTAAATCTACAGAAGGTCTACTCAGAGTGGAAGTCACGGTTGCGGATTTTGTGGTGCTCCAGAGGGAGTACAGTGGTTGACAAGCTTCTAGACTATATGGTTCGTGCCAAGGTTTATCTGTATAGATCTCTACTTTTGGGATCATTTTGCATCAATAGAGATGAGAATTACCCCAAAAGAATGATAAAAAGTATATGAATAAAGGGGGTAGCTCAGCAATGTTGAGTTAACATGGTAAAAGAAGAAATTGGTCGCCGGTGTTGGTGAAAAGCCTACGAAGAGGATGACCAGCCAATGCAGCATCAATTGCTTGACTCAGTTCTCATAAATGCTTTTGAAACATTTGTTTCTCGGACTCTCCATAATACGTGGCGCATAAGGTTTGAACGGTTGCGTCAGGTCACATGACGGTGTCAGAATATTCCATCGGCTTGGATAAGTTAGCCCGTCATACTCCTACTTCGGTTCATATAGCCAGAGAGCAAGTTCACATACTCATTAAAGGACTCAAATATGATTGTAAAATTTTGGACGACTCAGGGAAGGTTGATTCTTATTTCGGCTAGTGGTAGAAACTGTCCTAAACTAGGGAGAGTCATATTTCACCAGAGCACTCAGGCTACGTGTCCCATTGCAGTTACAACTCAACTTACAAGTCGAAGGAAGAGGTCAGACTCCTAGAGGTAGAGACCTAGCTTGTTGGTATGTTTTCTATGGCATGGCTGAGGCCATTAAATTAAATGGTGCCTTTACAAGAACAATCCCTAATTATTATAAACTGATAATTTCCTGAACTTAAATTCGGTTAGGCGTATCTAATAAAGTTCTCATAATATGCCCCACTCTCGAGTGAGCTTCGTAACTCTAAAATCTACTTATGGAAATACGTGTATTGAGAATTTCTATGGAGGTAGCCATGTCTATCACTACGCATTGTAATTTCGTCAACGGAAAATATTTAAAAGAAGGAAAAGGAAGGTTTCGAGTGGCACGATATGCATATTCTTGTGGTTCAAAATTGAGGACAAGATCCACGCCTGTTAATGTGATTTGGTGTATTTAAACCGGGCTACGAGCCGTGGTGGAAGTTATGTAAGGATGAGATCCTTGTGAAGGAAATTCTTGTGTTTAAATTCTCCCTTGTGAATTAAAATTTTACTATAGTACTTGTTATGTAAGTCATGCCTGTTAGACTTACTCAAAAATGTAGGTATAAAACAACAATATTAATAATAATAACAATAATAATAATAATAATAATAAATGAATAAATAAATAAATAACAAATAAATAATTTTTAAAAATATATAAATAAATGAATGAATTAATTAATTAACTATCTGTGCATAATTTTCCAAATTTGTGCTATAATTATTTAGCCTTAACCCACAAGGTAGGTGCCCGCCCATGTGGCGTTAAATGAGACACGTTAATTCGGGTATATAATTACGAGGTCTTCAAGCATCGTATCTCGTTATCAGTATTGTGAAGGTTTGAGGGGAGATTATTGTTAACGTGAAGCTATTTGATAATTCTATAATTGGCTATGAACAACTATTAAGAAAATAGAGACAGTCAAGAACTGGCCTAGACCCACTACAGCCACGGAAATCAGGAGTTTCTTGGGTTTGGCGGGATACTATTGTCGTTTTGTGGAATGGTTTTCATCTATATCATCCCTTATGACTAAATTGACTCAGAAAGGTGCCCCATTCAAATGGTCAGACGAGTGCGAGGCGAGCTTTCAGAAGCTCAAGACAGCCTTGACTTCAACACCGGTGTTGGTGTTACCATCAGGTTCAGGTTATTTCACGGTGTATTGTGACACTTTCCGAGTTAGACTTGGAGGAGTATTGATGCAGGATGGCAGGGTGATTGCATATGTGTCTCGACAGCTGAAGGTCCACGAGAAGAATTACTGTGTTCATAACTTAGAGTTGGCAACCATTGTTCATGCATTGAAAATTTAGAGGCACTATATTTATGGCGTGTCGTGTGAGGTTTTTACTGACCATCGCAGTCTCCAGTCCTTATTCAAGCAGAAAGATCCAAATTTGAGGCAGCGAAGATGGTTAGAGTTACTGAAGGATTATGATGTCACCATATTATATCATCCAAGGAAGTCCAACATGGTGGCCGATGCATTGAGTAGGAAAGAGGTGAGTATGGGAAGCCTTGCATATATTCCGGTGGGTGAGAGACCATTAGCTTCATACATTTAAACGTTGTCTAATCAGTTCGTGAGGTTGGATATTTTGCCCAGCAATGTTCTAGCTTGTACAGTCGCTCGGTCTTCTTTAGTTGAACGTATCCGGGAGCGGCAATATGATGACCCGCATTTGATGGTTCTTAGGGACATAATTCGGCGTGGTGGTTCCAAGAAGGTTATGGTTGGTGATGATAGTGTTTTAAGGATGCAGGGTCATATATGTGTGCCTAATGTTGATGGCTTCTGCAAGTTGATCCTTGAGGAGACTCACAGTTCTAAGTATTTGATTCACCCAGATGCAACCAAAATGTACCAAGACTTGAGGCAGCATTATTGGTGGAGAAGGATGAAGAAGGACATTGTTGTGTATGTGGCTCGTTGCTTAAATTGTCAGCAGGTAAGAGCATAAGAGACCTGGTGGTTTGCTACAGCAGATAGAGATTCCTGAGCGAAAGTGGGAGCGTATTACTATGAACTTTGTTGTTGGACTCCCACGGACTCAGAGGAAATTCGATGCAGTTTGGGTTATTGTGGATAGGCTGACTAAATCAGCACATTTCATTCTTGTGGAGAGTACTTATACTTCAGAGCGGTTGGCTGAGTTATATATTCGGGATATTATTCGCCTTCATGGTGTGCCCGTGTCTATCATTTCTGATCGGGGTACGCAATTTACTTCGCACTTTTGGAGAGAAGCTCAACGTGAGTTGGGTACCCGAGTAGAGTTGCGTACAACATTACACCCTCAGACGGATTGGCAATCTGAGCATACCATTAAGATATTGGAGGACATGCTCTGCACTTGTGTTATTGACTTTGGAGGTTCATGGGATCAGATTTTGCCGTTAGCGGAGTTTGATTATAATAATAGCTATAAGTCGAGCATTCAGATGGCTCCTGATGAGGCATTTTATGGTAGAGGGTGCAAATCGCCAGTTGGATGGTTTGAGCCAGGAGAGGCTTGGTTGTTGGGTACAGACTTAGTTCAGGAGGCCTTAGATAAGGTCAAGACTATTCAGGAGAGACTTCGCGCAGCTCAATTTAGGCAAAAGAGTTATGCCGATCGTAAGGTATGTGATGTGGCACTCATGGTTGGAGAGAGAGTATTGCTTCGTGTGTCGCCCATGAAGGGTGTGATGAGATTTGGGAAGAAGGGTAAGTTGAGCCCTAGGTATATCGGGCCATTTGAGATTCTTGATAGAGTAGGGGAGGTAGCATATAGACTTGCATTGCCTCCAAGGTTATCCTCTGCTCATCCGGTATTCCATGTGTCTATGCTCCCGAAATAACATGGTGACCCGTCCCACGTGTTAGATTTTGGCTCTGTCTAATTGGAAAAAGACTTGACTCATGAGGAGGAACCGTAGCCATTTTAGACCGTCAGGTTCGTCAATTGAGGTGTAAGAGTTATCCTTTAGTTCGAGTGCAGTGGAGAGGCCCACCCGTTGAGGAAGCTACTTCGGAGTCCGATTCGGACATGCAGAGTAGATATCCACACTTGGTTACAAATTCAGGTAAATTTCTATGTACGTTCGAGGACGAACGTGTGTTTTAGAGGTGTAGATTGTGATGACTCAAGGGGTCATTTTATAAAATTAGACTTCGTTCCATGCTTAATAGCCATAAAAAGACTAAATTTAAATACCTCGATTTGCATGCGCAATCCAGGCGTGAAACCGGAAAGCTTTTATGTGAAAATATCAGAAATAGTTATTTCTAGAATTTAAATTTGATAAAAGACTTTGGTCAATATTTTTAGTAAACGGACCCGAATCAGTGTTCTGACGATCTCGGGAGGTTCGCAATAAAATATGGCACTCGGGCGTATGCCCAGAAATGAATTTCGAGGTCCCAAGCCTTAGAAATTAATTTTTGAAAGAAATTGTTTTGCTGAAATATTTATGAATTAAAGAAAAGAAATAATGTTTAAAATCATTGGTATCGGGCCCGTATTTTGGTTTTGGAGCCTGGTACAGATTTGTTTTTATATTAAAAGGTTAATTGTGAAAATTGTGAAAAAATGGAGTTACTTTGACGTGATTCGGACATCCAGTTGAAGAGTTATGAACTTTAAGAGTTCTTGTTGAAAATGATGAGTTTGGAGGTTTAATTCACAGTTTTGCATGTTATTTTCATGATTTGATCGCACGAGCAAGTCTGTATGACGTTGTTAGACTTGCGTGCATGTTTTGTAAAGAGCCCCGAGGGCTCGGGTGAGTTTCAGATAGACCACGGAATGTTTTGAACTTAAGAAAAATTGTTGGTTTTTCAATTTCTGGTGTCCAGGTCTTTTGTTCTATGCGATCGCATAGTGTAAAGTTTGAGGTCCCTTTTTTGTTCTATGCGATTGCATAGCTATATCCGCGATCGCATAGTGTTAATTTGCTGGGGGTCAACTTTGTTCTATGCGATCGCATAGTGTAAAGTTTGAGGTCCCTTTTTTGTTCTATGCGATTGCATAGCTATATCCGCGATCGCATAGTGTTAATTTGCTGGGGGTCAACTTTGTTCTATGCGATCGCATAAATTCTTCTGCAATCGCATAGTGAAAATTTCAGGGGGTATTTTTTTATTCTCTGCATTCACATCCCTTCTTCCGCAATCGCATAGGATGCCTGCCCAGTCATATAAATACACTGTTAAACACGGACACAACCTATTTTTCAACCATGTTTCGAACTACCAAGCCCTAGAGACGATTTGCTTCACCAAGGTTCATCCCCAAAGTATTGGTAATCAATTCTAAACTTTGTTCTTTCAATTCCTTACTGTTTTTCATCACTTTTAAAGCAAAAACTAAGAATGTTCATGGTACAAATTGAGGGTTTGGGTAGAATTAGGGAATTTTGTAAAAATCAAATTTTTACATTGAATTGAGGTCACATTTCAAAACTAATAGCATATTTGGGTTCGTGGGTGAATGGGTAAACGTAATTTGGTCCGAACCCCAAGTTTAAACCAAGCGGACCCGAGGTCGTGTTTTCACATTTTTTGAAAAAACTTAGGAAAAATTATATTTTTCAATAAAGTTAGTTCCTTTGGCATATATTGATGATATTGAATTAATTATGATTAGATTCGAGCAAGTTAGAGGTGAATTCAAAAGTAAAAGCAATAATTGAGCAGTGAGTGGCCTGCGAAATTGAGGTAAGTGTTTGGTCTAACTTTGACTTAAGTGAATAGGACTCCCCACTTGTTTGCTATGTGAAATGCATGAGTGTGGTGTATAGGTGAGGTGACGAGTATCTATGCACCACCCAAATGGCCTGTTAAACATGATCATTTCCCGTTCTCAATTTAATTGATCCCGGTCTAAATTGTTATTTGTTAGTTATTGTTTCCATGACTACTAGGCCTCATTACTTTGCTGTTAAATATTATTTGGTTATATTGGAAGAATGTGGTTGTGTATTTGGTTCTCTAGGAGAACAGAAAGGTTGAGTTGTTTGACACTATGTTGGGATTTAATATCTATATATTCATGTCGGTTTCTTGACTATTTAGGTTGTTGTTGTTCAAAGCTTACGGGTTATACTGTTTTCTCTTTGAAACTTTTGAATCAAAATTGGTGTGATAAGGGTGAATAAATTGGTGTGATAAAGGTGAATAAATTGGTGTGATAATGGTGAATAAATTGGTGCGATAAAAGTGAATAAATTGGTGTGATAAGGGTGAATAAATTGGTGTGATAAGTGTAGAAAATTGGTGTGATAAGTGTAGAAAATTGGTGTGATAATGGTGGATAATTGATTGTNGGTTTCTTGACTATTTACATTGTTGTTGTTCAAAGCTTACGGGTTATACTGTTTTCTGTTTGAAACTTTTGAATCAAAAATTAGTCCGATAAGGGTGAATAAAATTGGTGTGATAAGGGTGAATAAATTTGTGTGATAAGGGTGAATAAATTGGTGTGATAAGGGTGAATTAATTGGTGCAATAAGAGTGAATAAATTGGTGTGATAAGGGTGAATAAATTGGTGCGATAAGAGTGAATAAATTGGTAAATAATTTGGTGTGATAAGGGTGGATAATTGATTGTGATGTTGTGAATATGTGGGATTGGTTTGCGCGCCGCAACATGACTGTGAAAAGGGGGGGGAATGATGTTTTTACTTATTTTTAAACTTTGAATGATTTGGAAACCCTTGATTTAATCTACAGTTTTTCTTATATTTAGTACATGTGATTATTTCAATGTAAGGTTTAGAAAAATTTAAAATTTACTTGAGAGATGGTTATAGATGAGGCCTGGAGAAGGTGGTTGAGTTATTTTTATTGTTATTCCAGTACTTGTTATTTATTTGTTTAGATTTCTTTCTTGCTTTATATAATATTATTCCAGTTTATATTGGTAAAGCCCCACCGTAGCCTCGTTACTACTTCATCGAGGTTAGGCTCGGCACTTACTCAGTACATGGGGTCGGTTGTACTGATACTACACTTTGTGCTCTTTTGCACAGATCCAGGTACCGGACATCAGTAGAGCTAGTTCGAGAAACTTTCCTATTTATTTGGAGGCACGAGGTACACCTGCCGGCGTTCGCAGATTCCGAGAGTCTTCTCATATTTTACATACGTTGTTTTATTGTATTCTGAACAGTTATACTATTTCTTTCACAGCCCAGTATTTGTAGTATTCTTTAGTAGTTCGTGAATTGTGACACCGGACTCTGGGTTGTTCTAGACTTATTTTTATAATTATCTCGTGGTTCGTTTTGATTTAATGGCTTAGTAGTTTATCTGTGGAAATTATCTATATGTAGTTTACATTAAATTTACTTATTGATGCTTAATAAAATTATTAAAAGGAATTAGATACTCGAATTCTAACATTGGCTTGCCTAGAAAGTGTGGTGTTAGGCGCCATCACGATCTCTAAGGTTGGGAATTTGGGTCGTGACAGCGAGGCACGCAAAAGAGAAACATTTTCCGCAGACGCGAACTCACTTATGCGATGGAGGGTCCATAGATGCGGAGAAAGGCAGCATGACCATGCTCTCAGGTGCGAGTCGCCGAAGCGGGACTTGGCCGTAAGTACAAAGTGTCGTGGTCGAATGTAGAGCTCTTGGAGTGGCATTTTTCACTTATCATCGGGAGGTAAGTAATTACTATTTAATTTGAGTTTAATATGCGTATTTTGGTGATTCTTAACATGTAAATTGTAGAAATTATGGGTTTAGTTGAAAACTTAGGCTTTGATAAAAAATGGGATCAAACCATGAAAATGATTATGGAATTGAATGGAATTATATATTTGTGTTCATAGGTTAGGGGTAACGTTTATCTTATAAAAATTTACGGAATCCGGGCACGTGGACCCAGGGTGAATTTTAAGGAATCTTCTAATTCGGGTTAAGAAATCACTATAATAGCTAAGTTATGAAGTTTTGATATATATTTATTAATTTATGCAATATTTGGCTAGTTTCAGATTGTTCGGCACCGACTTGAGGATTAAGAGAGAATTTGTGGACAAAAAGTGAGCTTGAGAACGAGGTAAGTCTCTTGCCTTACCTTGTAAGAGGGAATTAACCCCATATGTGTTTTGAATTACTATTTGCTTCTAGTTGTCCATGCTACGTACGCACGAAGTGACAGGAGTCCGTGCGTAGCTACAAATCATGCTTATGTTCGGGTAGTTTTAGGACCCTATCATGTAATACTTGTATTGTTTGCACTCTACTTGTTAATTTAAGTGCTTACATTATATTGAAACTTGATAAAGGATTCGAAAAGACCAGACTTTACTTACTTTGAGTTTTTTTCGGTTACTTGACCGTTGATAGAAATTTTGCCTCCTTGTGTATTAGTCATGTGATAGCCTTCAAATCGTATGTTCGTAGAGTATTCCCTCTTCTCATGGAGCGGGCTAAATACCTCGGCAATAAAATAGATGCATATATGATTCGTGTCGGTCGACCCACGGCAATGTACACATTATTCTCGATCGGGTCGTACGACCTCGGGATAAATCGTGTGTGATAATGCATAGGGTCAAATTACACTTGATATTACTCCCACAGCTTGATAAATTATAGTTTACTTGATGGCCTATATTTGTTGAAGCTAGTATGTGCTAATTGGAGATTTCAAATTGACTTCTAGTTAAAGACTCACTTGTTTACAATTTGTTCATGTGTTATTATTATTGATGTATTCCATGCTTATTTAGAATTTCCGTACATTATTTTCCCCATAGTAAGTGTCGATGTTGACCCTCGTTAGTACTTCTTCGAGGTTAGACTAGAAGTTAAGGTCAGTTAATTCCTTCCTAATACTAGTTTCATGCATGAATAGTTAATGGGATTACCTGCTAAAATAATGGAAAAGTCAAGAATTGGGTAGTAAATTTAGGGTTCTTGAAAAATTCGCGTATTGTCCATTTAATGCTATGATTCAAGTGGAAACTTCATATTTATGGTCCTTAGACTATGGGTGAGTGATTCCTTCGAGAATTTTCAGGATTCGAGCGTGCGGGCCCAGGGTCAAATTTTGGTATTTTTGAAATAATGATAGGAAATGTATAACTAGGCTTTGGAATTGGTTTATTGAGTAATTATTGATGTTAATAACTCAATTATGTATAGATGTTATCGATTCGGAGTTGGATTCGAGAGGAAAGGTTGTGATTGAGGCTTGACTTGCACTTTGGAGCCGAGGTAAGTGTTTGGCCTAACCTTAGCTTGAGGGATTAGGTATAGAGTCTTATTTGCTATGTGTAATTCATGTCCAACGTATAGGTGAAGTGACGAGTACCTATATGTTGTGGCCAAGCATGCCCGTGAGTCAATTGTGATGAATCATACCGTGTTCTTAATATTCTCTATACTATGAGTAAGTGGTGATTTAGAAGCGATAAATTGATGTCGTTTCATGACATGGGGAGTTATTGATTATTTGTTTCAGTTGAGGTTTTACTGTTGAAATTATATCTCTGAGCAAGTTTGGTTATAGCTGAGTCCCTTGCCGGGACGACAGAATTTTATTCAGTATTTTTGTACACTTGAGATTTCTTATTGTTAGTTTGCACATTATATTGTTGATTGTTTATTATTTATCACACGAGGGGACATGTCGTGCTGATTGTTTATTATTTATCGCACGAGGGGACGTGTCGTGCTGATTGTTTATTATTTATCGCACGAGGGGACATGCTGTGTTGATTGTTTATTATTTATCACATGAGGGGACATGCCGTGATGATTTGTTATTGTTTGATGCACGAGGGGACATTCTGTGCCGAGTGATTTGTGAGGTGATGCACGAGGGGACATGTCGTGCCTTGTGTTGTTCATTATTTGTTCTGAGGCGTTAAATTCCTGCTTTTACTATTACATTTCAGTTGTTACCCTGTTCCACTATGCTAGTATTTGTTGCCCCTCTTATCCCCAGCATGACTCTCCCCGTATCTGTTTATACTTGTTTATTTCTGTCGATATTTTCCTGTTATTATATAGAATTGCACAGGTATGTATATTGTTGTCGGTCCTAGCCTCGTCACTACTTTGCCGAGGTTAGGCTCGGTACTTACTCAGTACATGGGGTCGGTTGTACTGATGCTACACCTGCACTTCATTATGTTGTGCAGACTACGCAGCCGGACCCGGTGGGCACTGACGGAGGGAGCATTCCATCAGTTCATTCAGGAGACATCGAGGTAGGCCCGCAGATGTTCGTGGGCCTTGGCGTCACCTTTTACCCTTCTCTTTCAGTTTTGTCTTATTTTATAGTTTGAAAGACAGTCATGTGTACTTATTTTCAGACCATTGTATTCAGTAATCTCATAGACAGTTCGTGAGTATGTGACACCAGTTCTGGGATATGTATATGGGTTTTATTACGAAGTTGCTATATTATTTTGAATTTAGTTAACCTTCATATTGTTGACCATCGATGCCTTAATTATATTGTTTATTTTAGTTGTTAATGAGTTTACTTAGTTCAAACGTTGGCTTTTCTAGCGGGTTCAACGTTAGACGCCATCACGGCCTGAAGGTGGGATTTTGGGTCGTGACACTATAATTTTTCACTACTCATTTACTTCATAAATAATAATCAACTACTTTAAATTGTTAAAAAGAACAAATATAGGCTTGCCTAGCGGCGACGCTGAGCATCATCACAACGCATAGGGAAAATTGGTTCATGACAATACAAACTTGTTACAACAGTAGAACAACATAAATAAATGAAAAAGTGCAATGGAGACATCCATATAGCTTGGCAAAAAGTACGGAAAACTCCTTCGAGGAAATCTGGTTGTATCGCAGCAAATGACGATAAAACGAATTAAATGCAAAGATGCATGGCACTGCTGACTATAAATATGTATAGCTCTATATAATAATGTATAATGTGCTTTGACTTTTTTTATAAAGAAAATCAATTGCGTGTGAGGCCTGCTACGGGGCAGCTATAGACCGCGATTGAAGGGGTAAGGCAAAACATAGTGTGCCTTGAAGAGGAAACATGCGGTTGCGGTAGATTTCAAATGGATGAACTTTTATGTTCACATGCTTGAGCAATTTTTAAGAACAAACAACTGAAATCTGACCAGTATTGCTCATTTTACTACAAGAAGAATAACATCCTTAGAACTTATGAATTTACCGTGAATCTTATGCCAGACGAGAGCTCAAGGGTATCCCAACAAATGAGCTAGAAAATGTGGTCCTAACACCAAAAGGGAGAAGAAATACAGGAAGGCCAAGGAAGGAAAGACTCAAACCGTCTTCAGAGGAAGAATATAAGAGGGTGTTTTTACGTTCTATTAAAAAAGTGGTCACAATTGAAAAATATGTAGGAATCGACCAAAATAAATATTTGAAAACTAACACTTCCTATTACGTATGTTTCCATGTTGAATAGTTAAGTTTCACAAACAATAGAATTGCACTTGTCAATAAAAGAATTACATTTTAGACTATGTGTTGTGTGATGACCCAAAAGGGTCATCTTATGTAGTTTAATCTATATATGTATTCCAAGGCTCCGAGAGCCTCCGTTAGTCTCACCTCGATATGCGTGCGCAGCCCGGGCGTGTAGCCGGGAAGCTATTATATGAAAATCTGATAAAAATGAGTTTTGCTAATTAATAAATGAATATAGTTGACTTTGGTCAACATTTCTGGTAAACAGACCCGGACCCGTGATTCGACGGTCCCGGAGGGTCCGTAGGAAAATATGGGACTTGGGCATATGCTCGGAATCGAATTCTGAGGTCCCAAGCCCGAGAAATGAATTTTTAAAGAAAATTATTTTCTGAAAATAATAAAGGATTTTGAAAATGAATAATTATGTGAAATTTATGTTACCGGGTCCGTATTGTGGTTCCAGAGCCCGGAACAGGTTTATTATATATTATTTGTCTTATCTGTAAAGTTTGGTGTAAAACGGGCGTGAATTGAGTGGTTTCGGATTAAAAATGAGACTTTGAGGTTTTAAAGAATTTGAAATGTGGCTTGGAAAGTGGTGTTATGTTACCGAGGTCCGAATGAGATTACGAGACCGGGAATAGTTCCGGGGTGTCATTTATAACTTATCTGTAAAGTTTGAAGTCGTTCCGAGCAGTTTAGGCCGGTTCGGCGTATTGAAGTGAATTCTAGAATCTTAAAGTTCTTAAGTTTGATTAATTGGATTTAGAGGTTTAATTCG
>ML283515.1:0-18703 GCA_005239495.1 Nicotiana undulata | reverse complement strand
TGGCTTACAGCCCAAAACATATCATAATGTATAAATACTATTTAAGCAAAGGCTAAAAAATCGATTTTGCAACTCAATAGTCGCCTAAATAGGAAACATGTTCCAATGTTTCCACCTTTTTATTCCAAAACCCGTGAAAGGGTGCATAGTCCGGGGTTTCATACCCTCAGGACAGGATTTAAAGACATTACTTACCTCAAAACTAGCCCGAAACTACTCCGCAATGCGCTTGCCTCTCGAATCAACCTCCGAAGGCTCCAAATCTACCAAGTTCAGATTTTTATCATCAATATGGGCTTAAGGAACAATTTCCGATCGAAATATATCAATTTTACTCAAAAATCCGAAACCGGGCAAAACCCGATCCCCCGGCCCGCGTCCTGAAACTCAGATATTTTTACAGAAAAGTGTTCTTCGTCTTCCCACGTGTCCGTACATATAAAGAACACCAACATCAGAGTCCGTTTGACCCCTCAAATCGACCCTTGAAGGTCTCATAATCTCATGCCCCAAAATCCTATTTTTCTACTGTTTTTCATGAATTAAAGGCTGGGATTATGGTCTATAATCACCCATAAACGAGTTTTAATGATCAAAATACTTACCTCTGTCATACCCAATGATTTCCTCCTTCAAGAGTTGCCCAAAAAGCTCCTTGTCTGTACACCAATGGTGAAATAAGGGTTTAAGTTGCGGATGAAATATTTAAATACTGCCCAGTGATTTCTTCACCGCGATCGCGGAGCACAATTTCCAAACCCCACGCGATCACAGCCCCCTTCACGCGACCGCGAAGACCATTCAACCTCGCCCCCACGCGCCTGCCTTATCCCTACGCGATCGCGAATCCCCTCACGCGATCGCAATGCCTGACCTGCCCGACCTCTGCGATCGCGGACGCCTTTATGCGATCGCAGAGAAAAAAAATTCTTCCCCTCACGATTGAACTACGCGATCGCGACTCTCCCTACGCGATCGCAGAGAAGAAAAACCTGCTCCACAAAAACCAGAAACCAGCAATGTTTTCAAGGCTAAAATGAGTCCGTTAATCACCCGAAATCAATCCCGAGCCTCTCGGGACCCCAACCAAACTTACCAACATATCCCATAACATCATTCAAACTTATTTGCACTCTAAAAACATCAAAACTAACATCAAAACTCTAAATTCTCATCCAATTCAAGCCTATGATTTCCAAAAATTTCCGAAACTCGCATTTGATCAAAAACCCAACCAAATCATCTCCGAATGACCTGAATTTTTGCGGACAAGTCCAAAATGACTTAACGAAGCTACAGCAACTCTCGGAATCCCATTCCGACCCTCGGATCAAAATCTCTCCTATCAACCGGAATTCGCCAAAATACTAACTTCGCCAATTCAAGCCTAATTCTACATCGGGCATCCTAAAAATATTCTGAACACACTCCTAAGTCCCAAATCACCTAACGAAGCTATCCGAACCATAAAATACGTATTCCGAGGTCGTTTACCAATAAGTCAACTCTTAGTTGACTTTTCCCATTTTAAGGTTGTTCTTAAGGACTAAGTGACTAAATTCTCATTTAACCATTTCGATTTCAAGCCTATCAACTCTAACACATTAATAATAGAATAACCAACATATAATAAGCCACTAACAACAGTTATAATGTAGGTTTCGCGTAACGACAGACCGGGTCGTTACACGCAATTAGGTGCCTTTAATTATGCTGGTATTTTCTGTCTTTATTTTTCTTCTTCAATTGGAGCTTGTAATGTACTCTTCAGATTTTATGTTACTTATCACACATATATTGTAATATTATTTATTCTCACGTCTTTTATGTTTGTCAATTCTTTTTTGATTATTAAAAATTAAATTGTAAACGAAAAGATATTATTTATCCTAATATAATAAAGTGTATATTTTTCAAGGAGTATAAAATATCACACTGCCAACATCTAACACATGGTTCTATTATATTTCACAATATTTCATTATACAATTATATTCTTGATATGTATGTGGCTGTAAAAGGAGACGACTACATATTCTTAAAAAGGAGGCAAATTTTTTACGTGAAACATTTGTAACCATAGTCGACATTTAAATTATGCGTTGTTCGCATATTAGAAAAACAATTACTATCGAGTTAATACTTGATAGTATATTATAAGAAATTATATTATTAAAGTCGTTCTAATGTTACTTTTGAATTACTGATAACAATTTTCTCATATGATTGCGCTTGCAATGATAATAAAATATCTGTTGAATAGGCTCATCATTCATTAGTTTAAGCTTGCATTTTTTTTCTTCAATTCTTGTGCAACTTATTACACACTAATTATAATATTTCTATTGAAATATTTGTACTAATCAGCATGGGATACACGTGCAACATACGTGTTCGAGAACTAGTCTACTAAAAAAGACATAGAAGAAGCTAAGCGGCTAGATAATGCTTGCAATCTCTTTTTACTTAAGAAATTATGTCCAAATAATTCTAGTAGTATTATTTTTGGTCTCATAAAGGATTTGTTTAGCATATAAAGGAAAATTCGAGCATTTGTTTAACATATACGGGTATTTTACAAATGGGGTATTGAGTTAAATAGAAGGGTTTTGGTTAAAATGGGCTTGGATTTAATATTTCTGTCATGAAACAACAACAAAAAAAGAACAATATTGAGAGAAAGAGAGAGAGGGAATTCTTATAAAATTTTGGGGTGAATTACAATGGAATAGGACCCTCTATTTATAAGGAAAAAGTGACTTAGCCACCAAGTAAAATCCCTAAGATCTCTCTAAAATATAGACATTCACCTTAAATAAAATTCTATTTATAACACTCCCCCTTGAATGTCTATTCAACAGATAATGTGCCTTGTTAAAACCTTAACTAAAATAAAACCCAATGGAAAAAAAATCTAAAAAAGGAAAAAGAGTATACTGTCACGACCCGAAATCCCACCATTGGGCCATGACTGCGTCTAATGTTGAACCCGCTAGACAAGCCAACGTATACAATTTCATTAACGTACTAACATTAAAAATACATAATTAAGTAAAGTATCTAATATTCCTTTTATTNTCCCAGCACCTGGAGTCACTAACTCACGAACTGGCTAAGAGGTTACTAAATACAAAGTCTGAAGAAATAACACAAAAATTGTCTTAGAACTAAGGAAAACAAGACAAAATAGAAGAATAGGGTAGAAGAGACGCCAAGGCACTCGAACGTCTGCAGGTCTACCTTGTAATTTCTGAAGTGGACTGAAGGATGCTCCCTCAATCAGTGTCCACCGGGTCCGGCTGCGGGATCTGCACAACATAGAGAAGTGCAGGTGTAGCATCAGTACAACCGACCCCATGTACTGAGCAAGTGCCGAGCCTAACCCCGGCCGAAATAGTGGCGAGGCTAGACACGACGACGATAATCTACTTATACAATTCTACCAAAAATATAGCAAGGAAGTGACAGATATTCAACAGATAAGCAAGGGCAATGGGAACAAGTAAGGGGGCAACATATAGATAGCAAAATGAGATGTTAAACACAATAAATAAACAGATAAATGAATGGCACGGCATCACCCTTCGTGCTTTACTCTCTTCCTCACTATGCAACAGGCAAATATATATGAAATGATTACAATAATAAATGAAATGAATGGCACGGCATCACCTTCGTGCTTTACTCTCGTCCTCACTATGCAACAGGTAAATATATATGAAATGATTGCAATAATAATGAAATGAATGGAACGGCATTACCCTTCGTGCTTTACTCTCTTCCTCACTGTGCAATAATAAATAAAGAAATGATATGAATAAATGAAACGACATCACCCTTTGTGCTTTACTCTCTTCCTCACATTGCAAAAAATAAATAATGAGTGATATGAATGAATGGCACGGAATCACCCTTCGTGCTTTACTCTCTTCCTCACATTTCAATAAATAAATAATGAATGATATGAATGAATGGCACGACATCACTCTTCGTGCTTTATTCTCTTCCTCACATTGCAATAAATAAATAATGAATGATATAAATGAATGGCACAACATCACCCTTCATGCTTTACTCTCTTCCTCACCCAAGTAATATCAACAATAAATAACAACTTGGCAAGGAAATCAATTACCGAACTTTCAATTCATAACCACCCGACTTGGGGAATAACAACTAAAATCAACACATTTGCCCGGCAAAGATCTCCGATATAACCAATTCCTTACGAGTACATAACTTAAAGGTTTGGGTCCTCCACTAGGACATCACAACATAATTCTTAATCATGTAGTCTCCACAGTTAAACAATTTTCCAAATGAACTACTTCATAACACAATAATCATTGAGGTAATAACAAATAATTAAGCAAAACGGACTCACGGGCATACTTTGACACACAATGCATAGGTATTCGCCACCTCACCTATGCATTGAACATGATAACACGCATAGCACATAGGGCACAATACCTATTCCCTCACCAAAGTTAGGCAAGACACTTACCCCGGTTCAAAAAAATACAATTCAAGCCTCTAACCGCCTTTCCTCTCGAATCCGACTCCGAAACGATAATATCTATTCATAATCAATTTAATAACATCAATATTGACTCATTACTACAATCCCATAGCCTAAATCTACAATTCCTAGCATTCTTCTAAAAATACCAAAATTCGACCCCGGGCCCGCTTGGTCCAAACACGAGGCTCGGACCAAAACCCGATCACCCATACCCCCATGAGTTAGAATATATAATTTGTTTTGAAATTCGACCCCAAATCGGGGTTGAATTACCCAAAATTCCCAAAAACCTAACTCTACCCAAAACCCCTAATTTCTACTTGATTTTAGGATTTTAGACCTAGATTCTAGTGTTTGATGAAGGAAAATGGAAGAATTAGGAGTTAAGCTCACTTACCCAAGTGGCTATAGAGGGAATCTAGCTTGGGGGTCGTCAATGGGGTCTTGGGGAAGAAGGAATTGGTGAATAAGTAAGTATCCCGTAATAACGTTCTGTTTTTGGACTCAACTATAACTGGGCGATTTTGTTCTCTGTGATCGCGGAATAGGGGATGCGATCGCAGAGCTTGAAGTTTTACTACTATGCGATCGCGGAACAAGGGGGTGCAATCGTGGAAGGGAATGGGCTAGGCGTCTGCGATCGCAGACGAAACTACGCGATCGCAGAGAGATACTACCCAGCCCCCACCTGACTCCACTGACACACTATGCAATCGCGGAGGACGATATGCGATCACATAGTGCAACCCAGCTACCCCTTCACCTAAGCCTATGCGATCGCGAATCAATGGCTGTGATCGCAGTGAAGGAAACACCAGACACCAGAAACTGAGTATTACAGCAGATTTTTGACTCATTTACACCCCGTTAGCTACCCGAAACTCACCCTAGCCCTCGGGGCTCAAAACCAAGAACATACCCGACTCCCAAATCATCCTACGGACTTATTCATGTATTTAAATCACCAAAATATCATCACAATCAAGGAATTAAACTCCAAAATTCATAGAAATTCCTTAAAACCTCATAAAGCTTAATTATTCTGATTTTGATCCGAAACACATCATTTCAAGTCCGTTTTACACCAAATTTCACAGATAAGTCACATAACATATATTAAACCTGTTCCGGGCTCCGAAACCATAATACGGGCCCGGTAACACGGTTTTCACATAATTTTTTATTTTTAAAAACCTTTATATTTTTCATAAAACAATTTTCATTAAAAATTTATTTCTCGGGCTAGGGACCTCGGAATTCGATTTTGAGCATACGCCCAAGTCCCATATTTTCCTACGGACCCTCCGGGACCGTCAAATCACGGGTCGGGGTCCGTTTACCAAAAAGGTTGACCAAAGTCAACTTTAATTAATTAATTATTAGAAATTTCATTTTTTAGCAAGTTTTCACATAAAAGCTTCCCGACTACCTGTCCGGGATGCGCACGCATATCGAGGTAGGCTTAACAGAGGCTTTCGGGGCCTCGGAACATAGATTTAGCTAAATTAACTTAGGATGATCTTTTGGGTCATCACAATCTCCACCTCTAAAACAAACGTTCGTCCTCGAACGGACATAGAAATGTACCTGAGTCTGAGAAAAGATAGGGATAACGACTCCTCATATCAGACTCGGACTCCCAAGTAGTTGCCTCGGCAGGCTGACCTCTCCACTGAACACGAATCGAAGGATAACTCTTCGATCTCAACTGACGAACCTGCCTAGCTAATATGGCTACCAGCTCCTCCTCATAAGTCAGATCCTTGTCCAACTGGTAAAGCACGAAGAGTGTAAAGCACGAAAGGTGATGCCGTGCCATTCATTCCTATTATTTATTTATTTATTATTGTAATGTGAGGAAGAGAGTAAAGCACGAAGGGTGATGCCGTGCCATTCATTCATATTATTCATTTATTTATTATTGCAATGTGAGGAAGAGAGTAAAGCACAAAGGGTGATGTCGTGCCATTTATTCATATCATTAATTTATTTATTATTCCAATGTGAGGAAGAGAGTAAAAGCACGAAGGGTGATGCCGTGCCATTCATCTCATTTATTCATTATTGCACTGTGAGGAGGAGAGTAAAGCACGAAGGGTGATGCCGTGCCATTCATCTCATTTATTCATTATTGCACTGTGAGGAGGAGAGTAAAGCACGAAGGGTGATGTCGTGATATTTATTTCATTTATTATTGCAATCCTTTCATATATTTACTTGTTGCATTGTGAGGACGAGAGTAAAAGCACGAAAGGTGATGTCTTGCCATTCATTTATCTTTTTATTTGTTGTGTTCGACATCTCATTTTGCTTCTTACCTGTTGCCCCTCCCCCTTGCTTGTCCCCGTATTAATTTTTGTCTGTTAAAATATATGTTACTTCCTTGCTATATTTTTGGTAGAACTGTACAGGTAGATTATCGTTGTCGTGTGTAGCCTCGCCACTACTTCGGACGGGGTTAGGCTCGACACTTGCTCAGTACATGGGGTGCGTTGTACTGATGCTACACCTGCACTTCTCTATGTTGTGCAGATCCCGCAGCCGGACCCGGTGGACACTGATTGAGGGAGCATCCTTCAGTCCACTCCAGAGATTTCAAGGTAGACCCGCCGACGTTCGTGGTCCTTGGCGTGTCCTCCATCCTTATATTTCCATTCTGTCTTGTTTTTTTAGTTCTGAGACAATTATGTATTATTTCTTCGGACCTTGTATTTAGTAATCTCATAGATAGTTTGTGAGTTAGTGACTCCAGATTCTGGGATATTGTAAACGAATCGTGTTATGGGTATTTGTATTTAATTCAGAATTTATCTGCTTCTGTACTTAAAGAGGAATATAAAATGTTTTAGTTATTTTTGTTATTTCAGTGTTAATATGTTAATGTAATTGTGTACGTTGGCTAGCCTAGCGGGTGCAACGTTAGACGCAGTCATGGCCCGAAGGTGGGATTTCGGGTCATGACAGTTGGTATCAGAGCTCTAGGTTGCTTAGGTCTCACAACTCACGGACAAACTTGGTAGAGTCTGAGGGATCGGTACGGAGACGTCTGTACTTATCCCCCAGCGCCTGCAAAGTTAGGAATAACTCCACATTTCTTCACCTCCATCGTGCAAATTTATTCTAGCATCGATGATTGAACTTGCATACTCTTGTCCTCTCACTAATCTCGACAACACACGAAGCGTCTACGACCGGACAAGAGATGAAGCCCCAATGACAGCTATGTTCAAGGGAAGAGACAGAAGCAGAGCGCAGTCTAAAGCTCGAACACCTATTGTACAATCTCAAATGGATCTGGGTGCGGAGGTTCTAGCTCAGTCAGTATATGTGGACTAGATCAAATTCCGGAAGGATTATAGCTACTCTATGGTTGCAGGATGCACTAGTCCGTTTATTGAGGTTGGACAAGTTACCAACAAGTTCCACTCCATTTCAGTGGTATATCTTTTGAGGACCCGCATGATTTTCTTGACCGCCTCTATGAGGTATTTCACACAATGGGAATAAGTGTAAAGCAACGGGGTTGATTTATATGAGTTGTGAAGTTTAACAACGTGGATTATCAAGTGTTGTGACCTATGACTTCATGCCACGTGGGGGGAAGTCCACTGTCAAGGAATAGATTGCGAGGCCGCGTGTCATATCGGTTTTGGTTTGGAATGTATAAGGCCGGGGATTTTGCAAGAGTTAAAGCTGGGAATTTCAGTACGTCTACCTCCTTAATAACCCGATACCTCAGTACCGAAGGAGTTATTCAAACAACTTGAAGTCTACAAAAGTCTACTCAGCGTGGAAGTCACAGTGGCGTCAGGTCATATGACGGTATCAGAATATGCCATCAGGTTTAGTAAGTTAACCCGTCATACTCCTACGATGGTTCGTATAGCCAGAGGGCGAGTCCCCAAACTCATTAAAGGACTCAAAAAAAATGATTGTAAATTTTGGACGATTCAGGGTAGGTTGATACTTTATGTCGGCTAGTGGTAAAAATTGCCCTAGACTTGGGAGAGTCATATTTCATCAAAGCACTCAGGCTACGTGCCCCACTGCAACTACAACTCAACTACATGACCACCTAGGGAAAAAGGAGTCAGAATGTCGAAAGTAGAGGTTAGATTCCTAGAGGTGGAGACTCAGTCTGTTGATATATTTTCTATGGTATGGATGAGGTCGTTACATTAAATGGTTTCATTACAAGCACAATCTCTAATTATTATAAAGTGATAATTTTCGGAACTTAATTCGATTATGCGTATCTAATAAAATTCTTCTAATATGCTCCACTCTCGGGTGAGCTACGTAACTCTAAAAATCTACTTATGTGAATACTTGTATTGAGAGATTCTATGGGGACAACTGTGTTTACAATTACGTGTTGAAATTTTTGCTTAACGGAAAAATATTTAAATGAAGGAAGAGGAATGTTTCGATTGGCACGATATACATATTACTTGTAATTCAGAATTGAGGACGAGATCCTCGTGTGTTAATATGATTTGGTATATTCAGACCGGGCCTCGAGCCGCGGTGAAAGTCATGTAAATATGAGATCCTTGTGATGGAAATTCTTGTGTTTAAATTCTCCCATGTGAATTGAATTTTGTTTTGTTTTTACTTTAGTACTGGTCGGGAGTCATGCTTGTTAAACTTGTTAATTATGTACAAAATAAGAGTAATAAAAATAACATTAATATATAAATAAATAACTAATTAACTATCTGTGCGTAATTTGCCAAATTCGTGCTACAATTATGGAGCCTTAAGGTAGGTGCCCACCCCAGGTGGCGTTAGATGAGGCACGTTATTTTAGGTAATTATGAGGTCTTCAAGCATCGTATCTCGATATCAGTATTGTGAAGGAAATTGAAGGAGCGGTTACAGGATTTGTTGGATAAAGGCTTCATCAGGCCTAGTGTTTCTCCTTGGGGTGCTCCAGTGTAGTTCGTGAAGAAGAAAGATGGCTCAATGAGGATGTGTATTGACTACCGGAAGTTGAATAGGGTTACTATTAAGAATAAGTATCCTTTGTCAAGGATTGATGACCTATTTGACCAGCCTCAGGGTGCTATTGTGTTTTCCAAGATTGATCTGAGATCTGGGTACCATCAGTTGAGGATTAGGGCTTCTGATGTCCCTAAGACAACCTTTCGCACTCGTTATGGGCATTATGAGTTCTTGGTGATGTCATTGGGATTGACAAATGCCCCTGCTTCTTTCATGGAGTTGATGAACCGGGTGTTCACGACTTATTTGGACTCGTTTGTGATCGTGTTTATAGATGATATCTTGATATATTCCCGTAGTCAAGAGGAGCATGAGCAACATCTTCGGGTTGTCCTCCAGACTCTGAGAAATAGTCAGTTGTACGCCAAGTTTTCTAGGTGTGAATTCGGGTCGGGTTCTGTGGCATTTCTCGGCCACGTTGTGTCGGTAGAGGGTATTCAGGTGGATCCCAAGAAGGTTTCAGCAGTTAGAGATTGGCCTAGGCCCACTTCAGCCATAGAGATTCGGAGTTTCATGGGTCTAGCAGGTTATTATCGCCGGTTCGTGGAGGGCTTTTCATCTATCGCAACCCCGATGACTAGATTGACTCAGAAGGGTGCTCAGTTCAGGTGGTCGGATGAGTGTGAGATGAGCTTTCAGAAGCTCAAGACAGCTCTGACCACAACACCAGTGTTAGTGTTGCCCACAGGTTTAATACTGTATACCGTGTATTGTGATGCTTCACGGGTTGGGCTTGGTGCAGTGTTGATGCAGGATGGCAAGGTCATAGACTATGCTTCTCGTTAGTTGAAAGCCCACGAGAAGAATTATCCAGTTCATGAATTGGAGTTAGCAGCAACTGTTCATGCATTGTAGATCTGGAGGCATTATTTGTATGGGGTGCCATGTGAGGTATTCACTGATCACAAGAGTTTGCAGTATCTGTTTAAGCAGAGGGAGTTGAATATGAGGCAGGGGAGATGGTTAGAATTGTTGAAGGATTATGATATTACTAATCTCTATCATCCGGGGAAGGCCAACGTGGTGGCCGATGCTTTGGTCCGGAAGTCAGCCAGTATGGGTAGTCTTGCTTATTTATCAGTCAGAGCGCGACCGCTTGCTTTGGATGTTCAGGCTTTAGCCAACCGATTTGTGAGATTGGAAGTTTCATAGACTGGTAATGTGTTGCCCCATACCGTAGCCCGTTCTTCCTTGTATGATCGTATTCGTGCCAGGAAATATGAGGATCGTCATTTATGTGTTCTCAGAGATAGGGTCAAGAACGGAGATGCCAAGTAGGTTACGGTTGATGGTGAGGGAGTTTTGAGGATGCAGGGTCATATTTGTGTCCCTGATGTGGATAGAATTCGTGAGTTGATACTTCAAGAGGCCCATAGTTCTCGGTATTCCATTCATCCGGGCGCCGCAAAGATGTATCAGGACTTGCGGCAGCATTATTGGTGGCGTAGAATGAAGAAGGATATTGTAGCTTATGTAGCTCGGATCTTGAATTGTCAGCAGGTTAAGTATGAGCACTAGAGACCCGGTGGTTTGATGCAACAGATTCAGCTTCCCGAGTGGAAGTGGGAGCGTATCACAATGGATTTTTGTAGTTGGGCTTCCACGGACTCAGAGGGTGTTTGATGCAGTATGGGTTGTTGTGGATAGGCTGACCAAGTCAGCACATTTCATTCCTATGGCAGTTTCTTATTCAGCAGTGAAGATGGAAAAGATCTACATGAGAGAGATTGTTAGATTTCATGATGTGCCCATATCCATTATATCAGACCGAGGTAATCAGTTTACCTCCCATTTTTGGAGAGTATTTCAGCGAGAGTTGGGCACACAGATTGATTTGAGCACAACATTTCATCCTCAGACGGACAGACAGTCCGAGCGTGCTATTCAGATTTTGGAGGATATGTTGCGGGCCTGTGTCATTTATTTTGGTGGTTCATGGGACCAGTTCTTGCCTTTAGCTGAGTTTGCCTACAACAACAGCTATCAGTCGAGCATTCAGATGGCTCCGTATGAGGCGTTGTATGGTAGATAGTATCGGTCTCCAGTTGGAGGGTTTGAGCCAGAAGAGGCTCGATTGTTGGGTTCTGAGTTAGTCCAGGATGCCTTGGACAAGATGAAAATTATTCAGGATAGACTTCGTACAGCTCAGTCCAGGAAAAAGAGTTATGCGGATCGCAGGGTTGGAGATTTGGCTTTCATGATAGGAGATTAGGTGTTTCTTCGGGTGTCGCCTATGAAGGGCGTGATGAGGTTCGGAAAGAAGGGAAAGTTGAGCCCTAGTTACATTGGTCCATTTGAGATTTTGGACAAGGTAGGAGAGGTGGCCTACAGACTTGCCTTGCCACCGCATTTATCAGTCGTGCATCCAGTGTTTCATGTATCCATGCTCCGGAGGTACATTGCAGATCCATCTAATGTTCTCGACTTCAGCGGTGTCCAGTTGGACCAGGATTTGACTTATGAGGAGGAGCCGATAGCCATATTAGCTAGGCAGGTTCGACAGTTGAGATCGAAGAGTTATTCTTCGGTTCGTGTTCACTGGAGAGGTCAGCCTGCCGAGGCAGCTACCTGGGAGTCCGATATGCGGAGCCGTTATCCCTATCTTTTCTCAGACTCAGGTGCCTTTCTATGTCCGTTCGAGGACAGACGTTTGTTTTAGAGGTGGAGATTGTGATGACCCAAAAGGTCATTCTATGTTAATTTAGCCAAATCTGTGTTGCGAGGCCCCGAAAGCCTCCGTTAATCTCACCTCGATATGCGTGCATCCCGGGCGTGTAGTCGGGAAGCTTTTATGGGAAAACTTGATGAAAAGTTGAAATTTATAATAATTGATTAATTAAAGTTGACTTTGGTCAATATTTTTGGTAAACGGACCCGGAACCGTGATTTGACGATCCCGGAGGGTCCGTAGGAAAATATGGGACTTGGGCGTATGCCCGGAATCGAATTCCAAGGTCCCAAGTCCGAGAAATGAATTTTTAAAGAAAATTATTTTCTGAAAAATAATAAAGACTTTTGAAAATGAATTTTTATGTGAAACCTGTGTTACCGGGCCCGTATTATGGTTCCGGAGCCCGAAACAGGTTTAATATGTGTTATACGAGCTATCTGTAAAATTTGGTGTAAAACGGACTTGGTTCGACGTGTTTCGGATACAAAATAGAAAATTTGATAGTTTATGAAGATTGAGAAAATTCTATAGATTTTGAAGTTCAATTCATTGTTTTTGATGTTATTTTGGTGGTTTCATTACTCGAATTAGTTCGTGGGATGATTTGGGACTTGTTGGAACGCTCGGTTTGAAGTTCCGAGGGCTCGGGTAAGTCCCGAATAGGTCCCGGGGTGTCCTTAGGCTAAAATATAGCTGTTGCAGGTCCGAGGGGTCAGTTCTCGGAACCCACCATCGCGGTTCGCGGTCCGCGGTCCATTTTTTGCTGACCGCGGTGGGGGAGCTTCGCGGCCGCGGTCGTGTTTTCGCTGTCCGCGGTGGAAGGGCTGGGTCACTTGTCCGACTTCGGAGGTTTATATCTTTTGATCCACAACTAATTTTGAGATGATTCAAAAACGAAAGTTGTAGTCCTTCGTGTCTAGTTTCCACTAGAGTAAAGAAATCGCAATGTGGAAATATGTAGAGAAAGTTATGGGTAAAATACTAAAGTATGTCACTGCAGTCATTGTTTCTCGGTTTCTTCATCTTTTCTTGTCATTTGCTACTGCGGCCACGGTCGTTTTTCTGCTGACCGCAGTGGGGGACCAGAAATGGGTATTATTATACGGGAATTTCAGTTATTTTCATATTTCAAAGCCCAAAAAACATAAGAGGCGATTTTCCAAACACTCTTTCTTCTCCAAAACATTAGTAAGTGATTCCTAACTCATTTTCTTTACTCCTTAACTTATTTTTACAAGATTTCACTCTAGAATCTAGGCCTAAAATCCTAAAATCAAAGTAGAAATTAGGGGTTTTGGGTAGCGTTAGGGTTTATGGGATTTTGGGTAATTCAACCTCCATTTGGAGTCGGATTTCAAAACAAATTATATGATTGAACTCTTGGGGGTATGGGTAATCGGGTTTTGTTCCGAGGCTCGGGTTTGGACCAAGCGGGCCCGGGGTCAAATTTTGGTATTTTTTGAAGAATGCTAGGAATTGTATATTTATGCTATGGAATTGTATAAATGAGTCAGTATTGATATTATTAAGTTAATTATGTTTAGATATCGTTGTTTCGGAGTTGAATTCAAAAAGTAGGGCGGTGTTAGAAGCTTGAATTGCTAATTTCGGACCCGAGGTAAGTGTCTTGCCTAACTTTGGTGAGGGAATATGTATTGTGCGCAAGGTGTTAAGTGTTTATCATGTTCAATGCATAAGTGAGGTGACGAGTACCTATGCACTGTGTGTCAAGCATGCTCATGAGTCTATTTTGATGAATTTCGATTACTTCCATGTTCATTGTATCATTAAATTGTTTCTACTTGGAAGTTGATTGTTTGTTGGAAATCCTTGTTGATAAACTTGTGATAAAATGGTTCGTTTGAGGACCGAAGTTGTTAAAGGATATACTTGAAAAGATTGGTTATAGCTGAGACTCTTGCCGGGCAATGTTATGATATTGACTGATATTTTTCCCTTGCTGGGTGATTATGATTTGTACTTCCACTATGTTGCATTCCTTGCCAAGTTGTTATTTGTTGTTGATATTACTTAGGTGAGAAAGATAGTAAAGCACGAAGGGTGATGCCATGCCATTCATTCATATTATTCATTTATTTATTATTGCAATGTGAGGAAGAGAGTAAACCACGAAGGGTGATTGTTTAACCAAAGATTAAGATTCCTTGACCAAAGCTATTTTAAGATAAACCCGGGTTACTGATAATCGAATGAATAAAATAACGAATAAAGAAACAGTAAATTGATAGCAATATAGAGTGCAAGAAGTAAAGTAGTTTGTATTCGAGAATTCAGATGATCTTGTTTGTTACATTTCTTCCCTTTTATAGAGGGATTTTCCTAGTACAACGTTTTGATTCCTGTAATGATTGCTCATTAATGACTAATTATTGCATTAATGAGGCGTTACAAAGGTGAATCGTAACTGTTATTTTAGGAATTACGTAACGTGTGAGTCATTAACTGTTGATTCTCGAATCTTACCCGTGGCTTCGTTTGGGTGCTCTATGACCGCATCTCTTATCTTTATTAGGTTTCCCGTGGCTGATACACTCGTGGTTGATGAATCAATTTTGTGCCTGTTGAGTTAATCTCGTACCTTCCTGTTGCTTTGTCTAGATTCATTTTGACAGTGTCTCTTCTTCTTCGATAATCTTCTCGTGGATGTTATATTAAAAAATATGCTGACCGTATCTCTTTTATTCCGTGCCTCCGTGTATCTTTACCTCCACATGTGCTGTTTTCTTTGGTCCACATAGTTGGCTGAGTTATCCAGATTTTGCCTACGTGTAAAGCTATTTTTTTTACCAATACAGATAGTCCCCCCACTTGCCATGTATTTGACGTATAATACTTGGTAAGTGGATACGTATTTATGGTGGGAATATTTTGCCGCCGCTTTGTTCCGAAACATTGTATCCTTTATTGAACGCATTCGTCGTGCATCACTTCCATTTAATGCTCCTTCCACGTGTCTGTCTTTGATTGGCTCTGCAACAATTCAGCGCTTTTTAAGGCTTTTTTGCAGTCGCATCAGTCCTTAAGTGACACCCTTAATTATGACTTTCCATCATTATTTTTCCATGTTTTGACGGTTGCCATTTGGTATAAATAGTTGTCTTCTTTCCTTCTCTTTCACGAAACACTTCTATAATTTGATTTTTCCTTGGTGAAGAAATTTCCTTAGCTTGCATAAATATGTCTTCATCTGGTCAACCTAAAAAGGTTATCAATGTTGAAACTTTGGCATCTTCTTCTACTCCATCTAGGAGCCGGAGAGGTGGTCGATTGAGGAGTTTAGGATCTGCCTCCACTAGGGATTCTTCTTCCCCTTTGGTTTCTCCTCCTTCCGCTAGATGTTTACTTTCTCCTAGAGCTAGGTCTTCTCAATCTGCTTCTAAGAGTAAGGGTGATATTCGTGAACCAAAAGTTGACGAAATCATTCCTGCTGAGATAATCTTCCCAAGGGAAAATTCTCCTATCGTCGAACATGCTTCTTCTCTAGATAGTGTAGAGAAGTATGCAACCATTATTACTGTAGGTCATATTCCTCTTATCCGTAGGGAATTCTTTTGGGAGTCTAACGTTCCCATTCTTGTGCCAAATGATAACCAAAGGATCACGTCTTACAAAATGGGTTTTTCGTATGTCTACACTTATCCTTTTACACTAGGATTTCAACCTCTCATCGACCCTGTTATTATTGAGTTTTGCCATTTTTTCAATATATGCCTAGGACAAGTCGGCCCTTTAGTGTGGCGTGTTGTTGTTTGCATGAGAGTTTTGGCTTCTAAAGTTTCTGTTCCTTTCACCTTTCATCATTTGATTCATCTGTATTCACNTTTTAGTAGGTGAAAACAATCTTCCCTTCCCTGAGAAGTGGAACCGTGCACGTAAGTACTTTGGTTCGTACCTGTGTTCTTTACATAAAGTTAAATTGCGTTTTTAATACCGCATTTGTTTTTCTCTTATTTTTCAGCAACTATGAACACCGTCGAGAATGTTTCTGATATTCGTAGTTGGGTAGAAAAAATATTATCCGCAGCTCCTGTCGAAGAAAGGTCTTGGAAGTTCTTTTCCATGAAGTTCAATTGGATTGTCAAGACCCACGGTAAGTGGAGTTTTTCTCACTTCCTACTTTACCTGAGTTCTTTTTGTTAACTCTTTCCTTCTTTCGATAGGGTTTTCTACCCGTGGGGCACCTGGTTCATCACTCCCAAAGATGTCATTATCTCATGCTCAGAAGGTTTTAGTCTGTTCTTCTAAGAGGAAAGTTCGTGATCCCCGTTCTGGAGGGGAAGATGAAGATGAAAGAGAGGGTGCTTGAGTGCACCGGTCGAGAAGAAGGCGAGCAGTTTCAGATGATGAGTCTGCTCCTGGGCCTTTTCCTTCCGTGTTGGAAATGCGGCCCTCTTTTTCCCGGGACGAGTCTCAGTCCCCGGTTCGAGATCCTGCCGAGCGTCTTTTCCATGAAAGGTTTGAACTTGACCCTGATAATGTTCCGCTAGCTACCATTTTTTCGTTTTTGCTGTTGCTCCTCCGTCAGTACCTGTTATTTCCTCAGCTTCTCATCCATCCATTTCTATTGATGTGCATGTGGCTCCTTGCCCGTCCGTGTCTGTCGCTATCCCCTCCGTTCCTGCTTTTGTGCCTTCTTTTGTAGAAGTAGGGTCTTCCAACAGGGAGATGCGGAGGGTTGTAATTGAGGTCCCAGCCGGTAGAAGCCTTTTCAAGAAGACTGGTGAGCCTGAAGTATGGCTCAAGCCTTTAATCGGCTCTGAAGAGAGGGCCAAACTTGACAGCCACTCAACTCTTACTTGGGCCAACGAAGTGGTGCATAATTCTTTAAAGGTATGCTTTTGGAAGAACACTTTTGTATGCTCAATTTTCTTTGAATAAAAGTTTAACACGTTTGATTGTTTTGCTGTTTTTGCTGACGCACCTTATTGGTTTAGAGCTTATGAAGAGAATTTCAAACTCAGAGAACGAGTTGAAAGAGCTACGGGAGCTTGAGGATTCAAAGGCACAATATGATAGTCTTCGAATTGAAATGGATGCTTTAGAGGATGAGAGAGATACCTTGAAGGAGCAGCTGAAGATTGTCACAGCAGAATTGGCAGTGGAAAGAGCTTCCTGCAGCCAGGTTAACAAGGACAAAGTTGTTATCGAGTCTACATTTGTTGAGCAATTGTCAAAGGCTACAGAGGAAATCAGGAACCTGAAGCATATGCTGGGACAGAAAGAGGAATACTCTGGTGAACTTGTGCGGAACCTCTCCCAGACTCAAGAGGATCTCCGTGAAGCCCAGGTGAAAGTTCAGACTCTGGAGGAATCAATTGCTCCTTTGAAGGTTGCTCTTGAAGCCGATGAAGCTGAGAATGATAGCTTGAAGGCTGAGATTCAGGCATGGTCAAAGGATTATGGCGACCTTGGAGAGGCGACAGTCGTCGACGTAAGTTGGGCATACATGAGTGCTCGCCATGATACGTTGATAGAAATGGGACGAGAGGGCTCTGACCTTGCTGCTGAAATTGCTAAATTTGAATAAGCTATGTAGAAGACCCAGCGGGGTCTTGAACTTTCTCCAGCTAATGAAACCCATGAAGCATCTGACGTTCCTTCAGAAGAAGAAGCCGGTTCTCCTCCTCCTCAAGAATGAAGAAATTATCCCCACTTTTTTTTATTTGATTGGTGTGGTTACTCCCAGCTCCATCTGGAGTAAATTTGAAACTCTAAAGTCCCCAACTGACAACTTAGGGGCACCATAAAAATGTAAATACTTATGCGGCTAAGTACTAGTTTAGTACTTAGTTTTTGACTTAGCCGCTTTATATTAATGCAATTTTTGAGACTTTCTGTTATGAGTTTGAGCCTTACTCTTTTCTCAAGTCTTATTGCTTCGTATTGCTTTTGTGAGGTTTTTGCTCGTACCTCTTAGCTTTATTTGCATATAGATGCGTATTTCACTTTGAACCTTTTTATGATAGGTGTAGTGTAAGTTTTTTAGCCTTTGTTTGTAAGAGGCTTTGTTTATGTATTAGGGCCCTTTTAATCAATATTTTAATGAAGAAGACGTCTCAACTTCATTGAAATGCAATAGAGTAATAGGAATTTTCTCACATGTTTAAGTATGTTTTTGTGAGAGGTTTTCGTTTGAACTTTCACAACATTTTACATGTGTTATGATTATCATCTAAAACTCAGGTTGCAACTGTTTTGTTTTAACAGATTTGATAATCACTTGTATTTCGCAACTGTTTTCATAGGTAACAGTTTTTTCGAGTTAATACAAGGAGATAACTGTTTTTCATTAGTAACAGTTTTTGTAAATGTCGGGGTTTTACCCATAACTGTTTTTATTTGCAACAGTTTTATAACAAGTACGAGAGAAATGCATCGTAATTCGTAACTATTTTATTTGATAACAGTTTTGAGAATAGATACAAGGGTTTTGATCTTTCATCTGTAACTGTTTTATTTGAATAACAGTTTTCTACTTGAGT
>ML283512.1:0-59509 GCA_005239495.1 Nicotiana undulata | reverse complement strand
ACACACACACACACACACACACACACACACACATATATATATATATATATATATATATATTCATGGTGGTTTCATTTTTGATAATATTGAGGAAGTTGTGAGAAATGCAGTTTAACTGTTTCGTGATTGTTGAGGTTCACGTGGTTATTTGGTTTCATTTGATTATTTCCAATTGTTGTTGTAAGTGTGTTAAAAGTGCTGGCTCTTCTCTTGATTCTATGATGGTACATAATGACTGAGTTGAGTTGACAGTGTTACGGTGGTTACGTATATTCTGGCTGGTTTTATTGTGGAATGATGTTGGTTAAAGCTTACGAGCTATACTGTTTTCTGTTTGCAATTGTTGAAATAAAAATGTTGCGAAAGGCTTGGCCTGAACTGTGAAAGTTTTTGATGAATAAACAAAATTGATTGTGATAAGGGGGCTGTGATAAGGGGCGAAATAGATTGTGATAAGGGTGGATAATTGATAGTGATGAGGCTGGATAATTGATAGTGATAAGGATGGATGATTGATAGTGATAAGGTTGATAATTGATAGTGATAAGGGTTGATAATTGATAGTGATAAGGGTGGATAAATGATAGTGATAAGGGTGGACAGGTGGGATCGGGTCGCGTGCCACAACAAGACATTGATAAGGGAGTATAATTGTGTTTTACTGATTTTATTATAAAGATTTTGAAATTTATTGTTTTACTCTACCGTTTTTCTCATACTCTGCACATACTGTTATTTTAAAGTAATAGTTTGGAAATTCGGAAACTTGTGTGAGATCTTGGTGATATTTGAGGCCTGGAATAGGCAACTGAGTTATTATATTTATTGTTTCAGTTATATTTTTCTGTTCGTGTAGATTTGTTTTATTGCGTTATTGTACATATTATTGTCACAGGTTATATATTGTTAATGCCCCGTTGTAGCCTCGTCACTACTTCGTCGAGGTTGGACTCAACACTTACTCATTACATGGGGTCGGTTGTACTGATGCTACACTCTGCACTCTTTTGTGCTGACCCATGTACCGGCCAAAAGTAGAGGTTTTTAGAGCGCCTATTCATTTATTCGGAGACACGAGGTATATCTACCGGCGTTTGCAGATCCCGAGTGTCTTTTCCTATTTTCATAAATGTTGTTTTATTATATTCAGAACAGTTACACTATTTCTTTCAGCCCAGTATTTGTAGTATTCTTTAGTAGTTCATGAATTGTGGCACCAAACTCTGGGTAGTTCTAGAGTTATTTGTATAATTAGTTCGTGGTTCGTTTTATTCAATTGTTTATTATTTTACCTTTGTAAATTATCTATCAATAACCAAGGGATTCAGTTACTATAGATTACTTTATTATGTCTAAATGGATAATAAATACAAAGTAGTTAATCTTATTCTAACACTGGCTTGCCTAGCAAGTGTGGTGTTAGGCGCCATCACGAACCCTACGGTTGGGAATTTGAGTTGTGACATTCAGGACTTCAAGCTAATCCAGACAAAAGCTCAATTTACCTTGATGGTATTACTGAAATGATGAAAGAGGTCATTTTGTAAGAACTGGGATACAATGAAGGAACACTGCCTTTCAAGTATCTAGGGGTGCCATTAGCTTCAAAGAAGCTAACAAATCAACAATGCTAGCCACTGGTTGAGAGGATAACTGCAAGGATCAATTGATGGACTTCAAAGCTACTGTCATATTCTGGAAGACAACAACTTATTTAATTAGTAATATTTGTAGTGCAATCTTACTGGGCACTTGTATTCTTATGGCCAAAGAAGATAAGTAAAATGATTGAAACCATATGCAAAACCTACTTATGGACAGGCAAGGCAGAAATTTCTAAGAGAGCTTTGGTAGCTTGGGACAGAATCTGTTTACCACAAATAATGGGAGGCCTAAATGTTATAAATCTATGCAACTGGAACAAATCTGCAGTAGCAAAACATCTATGGGCAATCACCAAGAAGAAAGACTGCCTATGGATTAGATGGATTCATTCTGTCACGACCCAAAACCCGGTTCAGGTCGTGATGGCACCTAACGGTGAGGTTAGGCAAGCCAACATATAAATCCTTAGGAGATACAACCCCAGAACTCGATATTCTAGTTATTACAATTTATAACAATTATAATGCGGAATATAACAGCGATTTGAGGTAAGGCCGCAGATACAAGCTGAACCACAGCTAGGCCAAATATATACAACCCCGAAACCCAACATAACTACAAAAAGTGTGTGCCAGGACTAGTGACACAGTGTCAACGGGCGGCTACATAGATACAGCAACTGAAATATATATACAAAAATACAAGCCGCAGTCTGAAACAAAAGACTGAGCAAAATGAAACCAGAAGGCTCCAGAGGTGCTGTCAGGATGACGCCAAGATAGCTCAACGTATGGAGTGACACCGCGATCAGTATCTACCAGCGGACGGACGACCAGACGAGCCAGCCTCAAGACCTGCACAGTCAAGTGCAAAAAAAGAAAAGAAAGTGCAGCATGAGTACATATAAACAAATATGTACCCAGTGAGTATCCCGTCTAAACTCGTAAAGAGTAGTGACGAGAGGTAGAATGTATACTCACTAAGGTCCAGTACATAATAAAATGAGGTACATACCGAGCAATAAATCATGTGAGAAAATACATCAAGTATAAGGACGAGTAATCAACAAACATGTAATTGATCTTAAACATCACCTTTTCTTTTCATTATCTGAAATACCTTATCTTGTTATCCCAATTATTCACTTTCCATTACTCAGTATTGCTTTTCAACTCACCATCGTACGATCCCAACTCAATGCAGATGCTAATGAATGCATATGTGTATATAGATATAACCGACACGGACAAGACTATCGGTCGAAGTCATAAGGGTGGGTCATAAGGACTGACTCGGTCATAAGGCTCCACACGCTCGCGAATCATACTTGCGACTCGTGCGCTGACTCGATAAAATCTCCACGATCGCGAATCATCCATGCGACTCGTGGGCAAATATCTCTCCCCGCTCGCGAATCATTCATGCGACTCGGGGGCAATGACATATATATATAATCTCCCGATCACGAATCATACCTGTGACTCGGGGCCAATGATGCAAAGTAAAACTCTCCCCGATCACGAATCATGCCTGTGACTCGGGGGCCGATGAAAATATAAGTCCTCCCCGATCACGAATCACACCTGTGACTCGGGGGCCAAAGAAAATAGTAATATATCTCTCCCTGATGACGAATCAAACCTGTGACTCAGGGGCTAGTAAAATAAGTCTGATCTCTCCCTGATCACGTATCAAACCTGTGACTCGGGGGCTGGTAGAAATATAAGTGTAATTCCTCCCTGATCACGAATCAAACCTGTGATCAGGGGCAATGAAAATATAAGTTCTCCCCGTTCACGAATCATACATGTGACTCTGGGGCCATGAATGCATGAATGCGTATATATGATTGCATGAATGCATATATATATGTGTATATGTAGACATCGTGGTACCGACTCGCCCACACTCAAAGGGATCAGATACTCACATCTCACTTGATAGCCAAAGTTAGGATTTTATCATATTATCCACTTTGCTCATAATATCACCATGATGGAACAATTCAAGTATAGGAAGGAATTTCAACCACCTTCGTTTAGCTCAACAGCTCAATATCAGGACTTATCTCATTTGCTTCTTGCTCTTTATCAATTATATCAGGTGTAACACAATTACTCAGTTGATGAAATTCATAATTCTTATTTGAATAGTATGTACATTTAATTCACAACTATCATAGCTCAATTTCATCATATATCAGTAATAATTCGTACAAAACATCAGATAATATCAAACAAACAGTTAGAACATGCTCGTGGGTCCTACGGCTACCCAACATACAGTATAGATGCCACGTACGGACTCTCGTCACGTGGTGCGTACGTAGCCCCCTCAACAAGCACAATTAGCAACAAAGAGCCTAGGGGACATTTCCCCCTTACAAAGTTTGGAAAGGAGACTCACCTGGACAAGTGCTCCTCCGGCCAACGGACCAATCAACAAGACGCACGAATCCTCCGAATCACCCTCGATGGCTCGCAACTAGCCAAAAACACATAATTATATCAATTTAGGAAGAATCGAGGAGGATTTATCAAGGATTTTCCCTAAAAACACATTCTTGACATACTTGGCAAATTCAACTCCGAGCCTCGGCGTCCGGAAAATTATAATTCTTGAAGAAATGCGCTATACGTCGCCTAAGGATCAAGATTAACTCAATTAATCATCCTACAATGGCTCTAAAATCAGAATTCCCATTTTCCTCAAAACCCTCTATTCTCCCCAACAATATCTTATGAATTTCTATGAATTTGGAGGTGGAAATTCCCAAAGAATTGAAGAAATTAACATGCGGAGGGTTACGGAATCACTTACCTGAATTACTAGGCCGAAACTGTGGGAAATGAATAGAAAAATAACAACATGGAGGAAAACAAGCACAACTAAGGCTCAATGAGCAAGTCAACATCACGAGGGCCATCTTGTCCACATCGCCATAAGGTCTGAACGGAATTACACATGCGTGGAGAATAATCATACAACCTCCTATCTCATCACAACACAATAGAGTATCACATAACATAGGCCAAGGGCACAAATAATATCCATATTGCTCGATAACATAATCATGATATCAACTTCACAAGAGTACTCAAACCTGATCCGATATAATGTAAACACTCTCGTTAGGCTTTCAAATAGCCCCAAACAAAATCCTTATCATTCCCAAATAGGTAAATACCCCCCATAAGTCCATAGCAACCTACCGAAAATTATGCCATTACTTATCCCATTCTCAACATTTCTTCACAATCCGCAAACTAGAAATAGTCTGATATGAAGACATCCAGCCCCAAAACCTCAGGAATACCATAGTTTCCGTACCCAATCTCAACTACGCTACCAGAATGGCTGATGCATCACCCACACCCCATCATCTTAGTGAAGCACCCATGTAAATTTTTCCATCTACGTAATGAAACCTGAACCTTAGAAGCCTCAAACCCCTGAAATCACCATACCACTAGCCAAACATCTGCAACCCATAACACAAGGTACCTTCCTGAAATGCACGATCTTCACATACGATATCCAATAATGCCAACATTTTAATCAACTTCTGATATCCACCCAGGAGACAACCATAACATACAACATATTCCTTATGCCCATAGTAGGCAACCGACTCAAGCCGAGACCGGAACCACCAAGAATTCTCTAAGACCCGCCCGCACACAACCAAGCTATCAGGATCACATCTCCCCAACTCAACCGAGTCACATAAACTGTCCAACCCAAAAGTACTACCACATATGTCAGTAGAGAAACCATTCAAAAAGCACCAATTACTTCCTTTGCTATGCTGACCCAACACCATGGAGCTGACCCATTTCTTTGAATAAACCTCGTCTTTCCTTTGGGGTAACACTTCTCCATGTCGATACATAATGATCCCAACCAAAACCTATTGAATAAACTCGTAGCACGGACCACACAACCTAGAAGCTCATGAACCACCGTATTCCCTCTAAAGCACGCCATAATGTCGCAACCAAGATGCCCACGCTGAATAGACCTCCTATTAATCTGAAGTTTTTTCTCTGACTTCCTTTGAATACTGAAAAATAGATCCATTAATGATGAAAAAACACCGCAAGCCCCAACATCATCCCATGCAAGATCTCAGATCTTAATCATATGCATATTTCGGGGAACCTTATGATGCCATATATATACACACATCTCTGGCCAAAATTGAGGTAACACCTGACTCTACAATCTGAATGTCGCTAGTGGACTCCCCCACTTGGCGTGAAGCCATATAAAACAATATCTGATGATCCGTAAAACTAACCTTCATAGCTCGTACAACACCAATCACAAGGTACTCCATGTCATTTACTAAGCGCACATCCATTCTCGTGACAACCAAGCTTGCTTCCTTCAGTGCCTTGAATGATAAAATGTACCTTCCACTAAGTAGAAATCCCATACGACCCACATAGTCTCCAATACCATCAACCATCCTCAAATCAGCATCCACCTCGTGACCCTACCATGGTCGCGATGACTCACCAACCAATTAAACTTCCCCAAGCTCGTACTTATCAACCAAATGCCAAAACCCGCTGCACCTCCGCGTGAACAACTAAATAGTCTCTCAATTCCTCTGCATCCTCAGTCTGGAGGACACGTTGAGACAATGTTTGAGCATCCACGGGCCACTCGTAGCCCATCCGCAGCATCACAAACCATTGGCGCTTAACCGATATCGAGTGCGCAATATGATACACGAGTGGATGCAAATGAACATAAAATATATGTTTCGAGCTGAATCAATGATGCACAATTAGGAATGAAAGATGTGGAATTTCCTAATAGCTTTTGTAGCCTCTCGAATATAATTACAGGGGTCTTCGTACCGATCCGCAAGACTCTACTAAACATGCTTATGACTCGTAGCACCGAAAAACCTAGAGCTCTGATACCAACTTGTCACGACAAAATTTCCCCTCCGTTGGGTATTGTGATGGCACCTAGTCTTAGGGACTAGGTAAGCCTAACATTTACTGAATACCAATAATAAATAACATCTAACAAACTTAGAAATGGAATTCTCTATAAAATTTACAATTTCCAAAACCGGTAGTAAAAGTCATAAGCCTTTCTAGGAGAAGTTTTACATACTGAACATATCACTGTTCCGGAATAGAAGAAACAATGAATATAAATACATTAGAGGGTGACTTCGGAGCCTACAAACGCTCGGTAGGTGTACCTTGAAGTCTACGGACACACAAAGCATGAGTCTCAAATCCTACTTGTCCGGAGTACTTGACTCTGCACAAAAATGTGCAGAAGTGTTGCATGAGAACACTACGGTGGTAGCCAATAAGTATCAAGCCAAACCTCGGTAGAGTAGTGACGAGGCCAGGTCAAGACACTCACTGAACATCTAAACCTGTACAGGATATGGCATAAATCTAACAAGAAAGGAATATTAATAAAATGTCAATAGCAACAAAAATCAGATTACAAACAGTAATAATGATAAGGGAAACAAGTATGGCAACGAGAAATAAACACGTAACTAGACAACAACATAGTTAGAATACAAACGAGGGTAAATGTGCTGAAGTAGGGAACATGATGTCAACTCATTCAATCAAATCGTTTCTAATACACGACTCCAATAATTCCAATTCTCGTAATTCCATACCATAGATAGCATCTTTCAAACCTTTAACACATATGGCACCTTGTGCCCACATCCTTCCATCTCACCTTGCACGGCAAATTCCACGTTTTACTCAGTACATAATATCCGTGAAAAATGTTAATTAGGATGTTCGAAAGACTTTATGCGTGTATGTGTGTGTGTATATATATATATATATATATATATATATATATATATATATATATATCGAAAGAAAAACTACAGCTTCTGAACCAAGTAGGAAATCAATGAGAAAATGAGTTTATTTTTTAAATCATTTGGTTAATGAAAATAACCTCTTTCAAATAAATGCAACACCAGATAAGCTACTAAATTTAATAAAGAATTTATTGAATTACAATATAATACAATTCCTTTTTAAGTAAAATAAAATCCCAGACAAGCCAAGGAGATTAAGTTTAAAAATCAATTGAAATAAAATATAACAACTAGTAGAAATGGTAAGTATCGAAATAGGTGGCGGGTTTTAACTTAAAAGTCTCACAAGACAACATGATATTAATTCTTTTTATTTATCTAAAGTCAGTATATTACGAACAACTCAGCAAGACATGAGGTAATGACTCAACGTAGTAAATTCACGTAGAGAACCAATTCACCAGAATACTAGTTTTAGGAAAAAGAACTCAAGAAATGACGGCAAGGCGGTAAGTCAATGGCAATAACTCAATCCTTGGAAAACAGAAAAGAACCGGGAATACAAATTCTTATAATATCGTACGAAAGAACCTAAAACAGGGAATACAAAACACATGTATGTTGAGGCGCGCAATCCGATCCCACCATATAATATCAATATCATAATTTACCCTTATTCCACCATATCAATTCACCCTTATTTCACCTGTTGTAGCGTGCAAATCGATCCGATCGTACAATATCAATATCATGCTAATAACCAAAATATATTGCGGTGCGAAACTCGATCCCACCATATAATATCAATATCATAATTCAGTCTTATTTTCTCATAACAGCCCACCCTTATTTCACCAGTTGTAGAATGCAACCCGATCCCACCATATAATAGCAATATTACAATATAAATATTCTCCTTTGCTTCACCACCTCCCTTATTTCACTAATTGCAGCGTGCAACCCGATCCCCCTTACAATAACTTAAATCAACAACAACAATTCAATGAATTCATTAACAAGAATCTGTACAATCAAGGGTATCAATACACAACAACAAAGAAACCACATAAAACCCGGAGGAACACAATAACTATACAAAAATGACAGGGCATATAAAGTACGTGGTAACTGAGTATGCAATCATAACAATTAAGACATGTATCATATAAGTGCAAGACATAGAACAATTCAATAATTAAGCGATAACAAGACAATAAGGAAGACAATAAATTCAACTACCGCATATAAGGCCAAATAACGAGCAAGAAGTACAGTTAGGTGCTAGCAATGACAGATAAAGCATGTAAGAGTATACTAACAACGAGATACTACATGTTATGACAATTCAATTAAAGGCATGGTAAGACACTAGACAATCTAAATCGGTCAAGAACCACATATAGACTGGATACCCGCTCATCACCTAGCGTACACGACTTTCACATAACAAGATAGCACAATTTGCTCAATTCCTAAGGGGTAGTTCCCCCACACAAAGTTAGGCAAGGCACTTACCTCAACTTGGCCAACTAAATACTCAAATTAGCTTTTCCTTTACAAATTCACCTCCGCTTAGATCAATCTAGACACAGACGACTTAAATACATCAAACAATGCAAGATAAAACAACTTCAATTAATAAAGCTATGATTTTTTTACAATTTGAAAAAAGTCAACTAAAGTCAACCCCCATTACCACACCTCGGAAACCGATAAAATTAACAAAACCCAAACACTTATTCCGATACAAGTTCAAGCATACCAAAATTATCAAGATCTGATACCAATTCGTCCCTCAAATCATCATTTTATATTTTGAAAGATTTTACAATATTTTCCCCAAACATTCCTTTAGATTCTCATGAATTTGATGTTAAACCTACGATATAATCATAAAATATGATAGAAAACTGATTATAGGTACTTACCCAAAATATGATAAAATGAAGCTAAGTCCCGAAATGGGAACCTTAATACCAACCTCAGATGTCGCATTTGCGACATCAGGATCGCAAATGCGACAAAGGTATAGCAAATGCGAAGGCTGGCCAACTCTGTCAGTGTCGCAAATGCAGCATAAGACTGGCAAGTGCGACCTCCCCTGCCCCAGCCCATCTTCGCATATGCGAGAATGATCTCGCAAATGCGGTCATCGCATATGCGATGAAATCTTCCAAATGCGATGAAATCTTTGCAAATGCGAGAACAGAAACACCAACACAACTCGACCTTCTTCCAACACTCCGAAATGCGTACAAAACTCATCTGAGCCCTTGGGGCTCTAAGCCAAACACCCTTACAAGTTTGAAAATATAACACTAACTCGCTCGTGCGATCGGAACAACAACATGACCTCGAAAATCAAGAATCGGATGCCAAACACATGAAAATCACATTGCACTTCAAGAACTTCTAGAATAATAACCGAGCGTCTGGACCATATCAAATCAACTTTGTACGATACCAAATTTTACAGGCAAGTTCCAAATGACAAAATGTACCTATTCAAAGTTCCAAAACCAGAATCCGGACCAATAGCCTTAAAGCCAAACCATGATCAAACTTAGGAAAATTCTAAACCTTTAAATTTCCAACTTTCGCCAAATGATGCCGAAACCTTTTATAAACATACAAATGAAATTTCGGGCATACGCTCAAGTCAAAAATCACTATCTAGACCTACCAGAATAGTAAAAACACTGATTTGAGGTCAAATATGCAAAAGTCAAACCCTGGGTCAATTCCTTCAACTTCAGACTTCTCAAAAGAGAATCACTCCTAAAATCCTTTCTGAACCTCTCAAAAACCCGAACCTACGATGCACACAAGTCATAATACACTATGTGAAGCTACTCATTAACTCAAACTCCCGAGCCAGACACATTTGCTCAAAATGACATGTCGGGTCGTTATATTCACCTCTCAATGTATAGTTTAAAATCACCATTAACTTGAAGCTCAAGCAGGATCAAAGGAAAAAATAAGACTTTTTTCTAATGTCAGAAATAATATTAGTCAGAGGTAGTGTTGGCCAGTGTCACTGAATGGGTTTTGAAGATTGACAAAAGGCGTCCAGTTGAACCAGGTCCATCATAGCATACACTTCTGAATGAAGCAGTTGGATCACAAATCATTCAAGTCTAGGAGATATCAGTGATTGCTAAGTATCAAAGAACTAAGAGAATGTCTCCTAATACGAAAAGGTTTCAAATTGATAAGAGAAGATAGAAGTTGCTTTCAGCTAGGACAAAAATAGAGAAAGGAAGTTGAGTTACAATCAAACTCGTTTAGCAAGGAAGAGTTGGATCAAAATTGAATCATGGACTCAACAAACTGACTCTATAAATAATAAGTGTATTACTACTGAAAGAGGAGACGCACAAGTGCAAAAGTGAATCAAGTTCTGAAGCAAAAGTTCCAGAGGTTTTGCAAGCAGAATTGTTGTGCGAATACAAAGGATACAGTTCAACTAGAAGGAACAGTTCCATCGTTTGTATATTGAGTCTAGTTGATTGTAGTAGGAGTTTAAATATTGTATCTTATCAGCTTTCATAGAACCAATTGTAATAGGTACAAACTGATCAAGTTAGAGTTAGCTTGAATTCTGTAGAAATTAGCGAGAGGCTAGTTGATACAAAGAGGATTAGAGTTAGTCCTAGGATTACGAAAGAGTTTATTTTGTAAGTCCATTTTGGCTCAGAGTTTATGTCACAACCCGAAATCCCACCTTCGGGCCATAACTGCGACTAACGGTGAATCCGCTAGACAAGCCAATGTTTGAACTAAATAAAACTCATTAACAACTAACACATATAAGATAACTAAGGCATCGATGGTCAACAACATGAAGGTTAAAAAATAACCAAAATATAACATAGCAATTTCGAAATAAAACCCATATACAAATCCTAGAACTGGTGTCACATACTCACGAACTGTCTAAGAGATTACTAAAAACAAAGGTCTGAAAATAAGTACATAGGACTGTCTTTGAAATATAAAGTAAGACAGAGCTGAAAGTGAAGAGTAGAAGGTGACGCCAAGGCCCACGAACGTCTGCGAGTCTACCTCGATGTCTCCTGTATGAACTTATGAGATGCTCCGACCGTCAGTGATCACCGGGTACAGCTGCGTAGTCTGCACAACATAAAGAAGTACAGGTGCAACATCAGTACAACCGAGCCCATGTACTGAGTAAGTGCCGAGCCTAACCTCGGCGAAGTAGTGACGAGGCTAGGACCGAGAAGAATATATGTACCTATGCAATTCTATATAATAACAGGAAGAAAAATGTCGATGGAAATAAGCAAGTAGGACAGGTACAGGGAGAACATGCTGGGGGTAAAAGGGGCAACAAAATGCTAGCACGGTAGAACAGGGTAATAACTGAAATGTAAAGATAAAGGCAGGAATTTAACTTCTCAAAACAGATAATGAATAACATAAGGCACGACATGTCCTATCGTGCATAACCTCACAATCACTGGGCACGGAATGTCCCCTCGTGCGTATATAATAACACTCGGCACGGAATGTCCCCTCGTGCAATAAATAATCAACGATCAACATGGCATGTCCCCTCATGTGATAAATAATAAACAATCAGCACGACATGTCCCCTCGTGCGACAGATAACAAACGATCAACACGGCATGTCCCCTCGTGTGATAAATAATAAACAATCAGCACGACATGTCCCCTCATGCAACAAATAATAAACAATCAACACGACATGTCCCCTCGTGTGATAAATAATAAACAATCAACACGGCATGTCCCCTCGTGCGACAGATAATAAACGATCAACACGGCATGTCCCCTCGTGTGATAATAACAAACAAGCAATAATATAATGCGAAAATCAACAATAAGAAGTCTCAGGTATATGGAAATGCTCAATAAAATGGAAATGCTCAATAAAATTCTATTGTCTCGGCAAGGAGAGATCACCAATTACAAACTCAACAAATGCCCGACAAGGGTGTCAGATATAACCAACCTCGCATCGGAAATACCNACGGGGAATATTAAGAATACAGTAAGTTTCATCACAAATGACTCACGGGCATGCTTGACCGCAACATATAGGCACTCGTCACCACGCCTATACGATGGACATCAGTTACAAATAGCAAATAAGACTCTATACCTAATCCCTCAAGCAGAGGTTAGACCAAACACTTACCTTGGATCCAAAAATGCAAGTCAAGCCTCAATCACAGCCTTTCCTTTTGAATCCGACTCCGGAACGGTATTATCTAGACATAATCAACCCAAGTATATCAATAATGGCTCAATAAATCAAACCCATAGCCTAATTATTTATTTCAAAGCATTCTTCCTAAGATTCCAAAATTTGACCCCGGGCCCGCTTGGTCCAAACACGAGGCTCGGACCAAAACCCGATCACCCATAACCCCACGAGTTAGAATATATAATTTGTCTTAAGATTCGAACCCAAATTGAGGTTGAATCACCCAAAATTCTCAAAAACCCAACTCTGCCTAAAACCCCTAATTCCTACTTTGATTCCATGTTTTTTCCCCTAGGTTCTAGTGTTTGATGAAGGAAAAATAGAAGGAATTGGAGTTAAAGTCACTTACCCAAGTGGTTATGGAGGTAGAATAGCTTGGGGGTCGTCAATGGGGTTTGGAGAATAAGAGAAGAGTGCAAAAATAAGAAATCCCGTAATGATATTCTGTTTTGGGGCTTTTAAAATAACTGGGCGAAAATGTTCAGTGTGATCCCGGACAAGGGATTGCGATCGCGGAGGTAGCTGGGTTTCACTCTCTACGATCGCGGAGAAGCTGGACTGCACTCTCTACGATTGCGGAGAGAAGAATGCGATTGCGGAGCATCAGGATCTCCTACACTGCGATCGCGGCCCCACCAATGCGATCGCATAAGGCATGAGACCCCTCCCCCACTCTCAGCTCTATGCGATCGCAAAGACTAAGCTACCAGACACCAGAAAACGCACAAACACCAGAGTTTTTGACCTTTTTGCACTCCGACACCTACCCGAAACTCACCTGAGCCCTCGGGGCTCAAAACCAAAAACACACACGACTCCCAAAACATCCTACGGACTTGTTCACATAATTAAATCCATACAATTTTCTCAAACTTCATAAACTTCTAAATTTCCAATTTTTGATCTGAAACACATCATTTCAAGTTCATTTTACACCAAATTTCACAGGTAAACATTGGACCTGTTCCGGGCTCCAGAACCATACTACGGGCCCGGTAACACGGATTTCAAATAAAACTTCATTTTCAAAAGTCTTAATTATTTTCAGCAAACAATTTTCTTTAAAAATTCATTTCTCAGACTTGGGACCTCGGAATTCGATTCCAAGCATACGCTCAAGTCCCATATTTTCCTACGGACCCTCCGGGACCGTCACATCACGGGTCCGGGTCCGTTTAAAAAAAATGTTGACCAAAGTCAACTTTATTCATTTAATTATCACAAATTCCATTTTCCATCCAATTTCAATATAAAGACTTCCTGGCTACATGCCCGGGCTGCGCACGCATATCGAGGTGAGATTAATGGAGGATTTCGGGGCCTCGGAACACATTTTTAACTAGAATTACATTAGGATGACCTTTTGGGTCATCACAATTTCCACCTCTAAAACAAACGTTCATCCTCGAACGGACATAGAAAAAGTACCTGAGTCTGAGAAAATAGGGGGATAACGACTCCTCATATCAGACTCGGACTCCCAAGTAGCTGCCTCGGCAGTTTGACCTCTCCACTGAACACGGACCGAAGGATAACTCTTCCACCTCAACTGACGAACCTGCCTATCTAATATAGCCACCGGTTCCTCCTCATAAGTCAGATCCTTGTCCAACTGGACACCGCTGATGTCAAGAACATGAGATGGATCCGCAATATACTTCCGGAGCATGGATACATGAAACACTGGATGTACTGCTGATAAATGTGGTGGCAAAGAAAGTCTGTAGGCCACCTCTCCTACCCTGTCCAATATCTCAAATGGACCAATATACCTAGGGCTCAACTTGCCCTTCTTTCCTAATCTCATCACGCCCTTCATAGGCGACACTTGAAGGAACACCCGGTCTCCTACCATGAAAGCCAAATCTCGAACTTTACGATATGCATAACTCTTTTTCCTGGACTGATCTGTACGAAGCCTAGCCTGAATAATCTTCACCTTATCCAAGGCATCTTGGACTAACTCAGAACCCAATAGCCTAGCCTCCCCGGGCTCAAACCATCCGACTGGAGACCGACATCACCTACCATACAATGCCTCATACGGAGCCATCTGAATGCTCGACTGGTAACTGTTGTTGTAGGCAAACTCTGCTAAAGGAAAGAACTGATCCCATGAACCACCAAAGTCAATAACACATGTCCGCAACATATCCTCCAAAATCTGAATAGTGCGCTCAGACTGTCCGTTCGTCTGAGGATGAAATGATGTGCTCAACTCAATTTGAGTGCCCAACTCTCTCTGAAATACTCTCCTGAAATGGGAGGTAAACTGAGTACCTCGGTCTTATATGATAGATAAGGGCACACCATGTATCTGACAATCTCTCTCATATAGATCTGAGCCAACTTCTCTGCTGAAGATGAAACCGCCACCGGGATGAAATGTGTTGACTTGGTAAGCCTATCTACAACAACCCATACTGCATCAACCATCCTCAGAGTCTGTGGGAGTCCAACTAAAAAATCCATCGTGATACGCTCCCACCTTCACTCGGGAAGCTGAATTTGCTGCATCAAACCACCGGGTCTCTGGTGCTTATATTTAACTTGCTGACAATTCAAGCACCGAGCCACATAAGCCACAATGTCCTTCTTCATTCTACACCACCAATAATGCTGCGGTAAGTCCTGGTACATCTTCGCGGTGCCCGGATGAATGGAATACTTGGAACTATGGGCCTCCTGCAAGATTAACTCACGAACGCCATCAACATCAGGAACATATATACGACCCTGCAATCTCAAAACTCCCTCAGCATCAACTGTGACCTGCTTGGCACGTCCGTGCCGAACCGCATTCCTGAGAGCTCACAAATGACGATCCTCATACTTCCTGGCGCGAATACAATCATACAATGAAGAACGAGCGACGATATGGGCTAAAACACTGCCTCCCTCAGAAACCTCCAATCTAACAAATCGATTGGCAAACACCTGAATATCCAAAGCCAAAGATCACTCTCCAACTGATAGGTAAGCCAAACTACCCATGCAGACTAACTTCCAGCTCAAGGCATCGGCCACCACGTTGGCCTTTCCCGGATAATAGAGAATAGTAATGTCATAATCTTTCAGCAACTCTAACCACCTCATCTGCCTCATATTCAACTCCTTTTGCTTAAACAAGTATTGCAAACTCTTGTGATCAGTGAATACCTCACACGGTACCCCATACAAATAGTGCCTCTAAATCTTCAAGGCATGAACAATGGCTGCAAGCTCCAAATCATGGACTGGATAGTTCTTCTCATGAATCGTCAACTGACGTGAAGCATAGTCTATAACCTTCCCATCCTGCATCAACACTGCCCAAGCCCAACTCTCGAAGCATCATAATACACGGTATAAGAACCTGAACCTGTGGGCAATACCAACACTGGTGTTGTGGTCAATGCTGTCTTAAGCTTCTGAAAGCTCACTTCACACTCCTCCAACCATCTGAACTAAACACTCTTCTGCGTCAACTTGATCATAGGGGATGCTATAGATGAAAACCCCTCCACGAACCGGCGATAATAGCCTGCTAGGCCCAAGAAACTCCGAATCTCTGTGGCTGAAGTGGGCCTAGGACAATATCTAACTGCTGAAACTTTCTTCGGATCCACCTGAATGCCCTTTGCCGATACCACGTGGTACAAGAATGTCACAGAACTCAGCCAGAACTCACACTTAGAAAACTTGGCATACAACTGCCGATCCCTCAGGGTCTGGAGGATGAATCTAAGGTGGTTCTCATGCTCCTCTCGGCTGCGAGAGTATATCAAAATATCATCAATGAAAACAATTACGAACGAGTCCAAATAATTCCTGAATACCCGATTCATCAACTCCATAAAAGCAGCAGGGGCGTTAGTCAACCCAAACGACATAACCAAAAACTCATAATGCTCATAACGAGTGCGAAAAGCCGTCTTAGACACATCAGACGCCCTGATCCTCAGCTGATGATAACCAGATCTCAAGTCTATCTTAGNTCCTGTAATTGTTCCTTTAATTCCTTCAACTCTGGCGGAGCCATACGATACAGGGGAATAGAAATGGGCTGAGTGCTCTCAGCTAGCTCAATACAAAAATCAATATCCTTGTTAGGTGGCATACCCGACAGGTCAACAGGGAATACTTCTGGAAATTCACGAACCACGGGCACAGACTCTATAGAAGGAACCTCAGCACTAGAATAACGAACATAGGCCAAATAGGCCAAACAACCCTTCTCGACCATGCGCCGAGCCTTCATATAAGAAATAACTCTACCAGAAGAATGACTAGGAGTCCCTCTCCACTCTAAACAAGGCACACCTTGCAAGGCCAAGGTCACTGTCTTGGCATGACAGTCCATAATATCATGATAAGGAGATAGCCAATCCATCCCCAATATAACATCAAAGTCAACCATATCAAGAAGCAAAATATCAACCTGAGTCTCTAGACCACCAATAACTACTACGCAAGCACGGTAGACTCGATCTACCACTATAGAATCACCCATCGGCATAGACACATGTACAGCAGTACTCCAGGAATCACGGGGCATACTCAAATAATGGTCAAAATATGAAGACACATAGGAGAATGTAGAACCCGGATCAAATAACATCGAAGCCTCTCGGCTGCAAACAGAAACCGTACCGGTAATAACTGCATCAGAAGCCTCGGCATCTGGACGAGCAAAAAAAGCATAACACCGGGGCTGAGCCCCTCCAACCTGTACATCTCTGGGTCTACCTGCTACAGGCTGACCTCTACCCCTCATGGCCTGTCCTCCACCTCTATGAGTCTGACCTCCACCTCTGGCACCACAACCACCACCCCTAGCTGGCTGAGGGGGTGAGGGTGCACCTGATGCGGGAACCATGGCACGGGAACCCTGATACTGATAACCACCAAACCTCGGGGGCAAAAACTTGAAATATTCCCCATACCACCGCAAGTGAATCAAGACCTTGGCTACTAAGAATACTGACCCTGGGACTGTCCCTGACGACCAGAATAACCACTCTGATAGCTCTGAATCGGCGGTGCACTGATGGACGTTGAAGGTGCACTACGGGATACCTGGAGTGCCGACTGATAAGTCCTAGGGGGATGACCTCTGCCAAAGGGATCTCTGCCTCCAGATGGGGCACCACTGAAACGGCCTAAATGACGAGGTCTCTTGTCAGACCCCTGTCCACCACCCTGGGATAATACCATCTCAATGCGCCTAGCCACATCGGCTGCATCCTGAAAGGAGATATCAGTACCCGTCTCTCTGGCCATCTGAAGCCTGATGGGCTGAGCTAGACCCTCAATAAACCTCTGAACCCTCTCCCGATCAGTGGGGAGTATCATAATGGCATGCCTAGCCAGCATAATGAACCTGGTCTCGTACTGAGTGAGGGACATGGAGCCCTGCTGTAGACGCTGAAACTGCCTCCGAAGATCCTCTCTCTGAGTAACTGGAAGGAACTTCTCCAAGAACAAATCGGAGAACTGACCCCAAGTCGGAGGTGCAGACACAGCTGGTCTAGTTAAGCAGTAATCTTTCCACCAATTCTTGGCGGTGCCAGCCAGACGAAATGTAGCGAAATCAACTCCATTTGACTCCACAATGCCCATGTTCCGAAGGACCTCATAACAGCTGTCTAAATAATCCTGGGAATCCTCTGATGGTGTACCAGTAAATATAGTAGTGAATAACTTGGTGAACCGATCCAACCTCCACAGAGCGTCTGCGTACATGGCTGCTCCCGCAACTGCGGGTGAAATAATACCCGACTGAACTACTCCGGTCGTCTTAGGGGCCGGAGTCTGGAACTGAGTGGCAAACTGATCTGGCGTATGAATAGCAAGAGTCTGGGTCCCTCCTCCAGCCTGAGATCTAGATGGTGCAGTAGGAAGAAGACCGGCTTGAGCCAGACTCTCCATAAGTCCCACTAAGCGGACTAGAGCGTCCTGAAGCACTGGGGTGGAAATGAACCCCTCTAGGACCTGAGCCGGTCCAACTGGGACTGCCTGAGTAGGAACCTCACCGGCGAAGTCTACCTGTGGGTCCTCTACTGGAGCTGCTGCTCTAGCTCTGCCTCGGCCTCTAGCACGACCTTGGCCTCGGCCCCTCGTAGGAGCTGCAATAAGAGGATCAGGCTGCTGGTCGGTCGATGAAGAAGTGCGCGTTCTTGCCATCTGCGAGAGAGTAAATAGAGACTCAATTAGTATTCAGATTTCCAACTGGCACGACAGAGAATGAAAGATGTGAAGTTATTCCTAACTTTGTAGCCTCCAGGGGATAAGTACAGACATCTCCGTACCAATCCCTCAGACTCTACCAAGTTTGTCCGTGAGTTGTGAGACCTAAGTAACCTAGGGCTCTGATACCAACTTGTCACGACCCGAAATCCCACCTACGGGCCATAACTGCGACTAACGGTGAACCCGCTAGACAAGCCAATGATTTAACTAAATATAACACCGATAAGATAACTAAGGCATCGATGGTCAACAATATTAAGGTTAACAAATAACCAAAATATAACATAGCAATTTCGAAATAAAACCCATATACAAATCCCAGAAATGGTGTCACATACTCACGAACTGTCTAAGAGATTACTAAAAATAAAGGTCTGAAAATCAGTACAAAGGACTACTGTCTTTGAAATATAAAGTAAGACAGAGCTGAAAGTGAAGAGTAGAAGGTGATGCCAAGGCCCACGAACGTCTGCGGGTCTACCTCGATATCTCCTGTATGAACTGATGAGATGCTACGACCGTTAGTGATCACCGAGTCCGGCTGCGTAGTTTGCACAACATAAAGAAGTGCAGGTGCAGCATCAGTACAACCGACCCCATGTACTAAGTAAGTGCCGAGCCTAACCTCAGCGAAGTAGTGACGAGGCTAGGACCGACAACGATATATGTACCGGTGCAATACTATAAAATAACAGGAAGAAAAATGTTGACGGAAATAAGCAAGTAGGACACGTACGGGGAGAACATGCTGGGGGTAAAAGGGGCAACAAAATACTAGCACGGTAGAACAGGGTAATAACTGAAATGTAAAGAGAAAGGCAGGAATTTAACTTCTCAAAACAGATAATGAACAACACAAGGCACGACATGTCCCCTCGTGCATAACCTCACAATCACTCGGCATGGAATGTCCCCTCGTGCGTATGTAATAACACTCGTCACGGAATGTCCCCTCGTGCAATAAATAATAAACAATCAACACGGCATGTCCCCTCGTGCGACAGATAATAAACGATCAACATGGCATGTCCCCTCCTGTGATAAATAATAAACAATCAGCACGTCATGTACCCTCGTGCAACAGATAATAAATGATCAACACGGCATGTCCCCTCGTGTGATAAATAATAAACAATCAGCACGACATGTCCCCTCGTGCGACAGTTAATAAACGATCAATACGGCATGTCCCCTCGTGTGATAAATAATAAACAATCAGCACGACATGTCCCCTCGTGCGACAGTTAATAAACGATCAATACGGCATGTCCCCTCGTGTGATAATAACAAACAAGCAATAATATAATGCGAAAATCAACAATAAGAAGTCTCAGGTATATGGAAATTCTAAATAAAATTCTATTGTCCCGGCAAGGAGAGATCACCAATTACAAACTCAACAAATGCCCGACAAGGGTCTCTTCTATAACCAACCTCGCATGGGAAATACAATTTCACAATGTAAGCCTCAACTGAAACAAATAACTCAATAACTCCCCACGTCATGAATCAACATCAAGGTATCACTACTAATTCACCAATTACTCATAGTACGGGAATTATTAAGAATACAGTAAGTTTAATCACAAGTGACTCACGAGCATGCTTGACCGCAATATATAGGCACTCGTCACCACGCCTAAACATTGGACATGAGTTACACATAGCAATTAAGACTTTATACCTAATCCCTCAAGCTGAGGTTAGACCAAACACTTACCCTGGCTCCAAAAATGCAAGTCAAGCCTCAATCACAGCCTTTCCTTTTGAATCCGACTCCGGAACGGTATTATCTAGACATAATCAACCCAAGTATATCAATAATGGCTCAATAAATCAAACCCATAGCCTAATTATTTATTTCAAAACATTCTTCCTAAGATTCCAAAATTTGACCCCGGGCCCGCTTGGTCCAAACACGAGGCTCGGACCAAAACCCGATCCTCATAAGCCCACGAGTTAGAATATATAATTTCTTTTAAGATTCGACCCCAAATTGACGTTGAATCACCCAAAATTCTCAAAAACCCAACTCTACCTAAAACCCCTAATTCCTACTTTGATTCCATGTTTTTAGCCCTAGATTCTAGTGTTTGATGAAGGAAAAATGGAAGGAACTGGAGTTAAAGTCACTTACCCAAGTGGTTATGGAGGTAGAATAGCTTGGGGGTCGTCAATGGGGTTTGGAGAATAAGAGAAGAGTGCAAAAATAATAAATCTCGTAATGATATTCTGTTTTGGGGCTTTTAAAATAACTGGGCGAAAATGTTCAGTGCGATCGCGGACAAGGGATTGCGATCGTGGAAGTAGCTGGGTTTCACTCTCTGCGATCGCGGAGAAGCTGGACTGCACTCTCTGCGATCGCGGAGAGGAGAATGAGATCGCGGAGCACCAGGATCTCCTACACTGCGATCACGGCCCCACCAATGCGATCGCATAAGGCATCAGACCCCTCCCCCACTCTCAACTCAATGTGATCGCAGCTCAACCTATGCGATCGCATAGACTAAGCTACCAGACACCAGAAAACTCACAAACACTATATTTTTTGACCTTTTTGCACTCTGACACCTACCCGGAACTCACTCGACCCCTCGGGGCTCAAAACCAAAAACACTCACGACTCCCAAAACAGCCTACAGACTTGTTCACATAATTAAACCACCAAAATACATAAAAAACAATGAATTAAACTCCAAAATCCATAGAATTTTCTCAAACTTCATAAACTTCTAAATTTCCCATTTTTGATCCGAAACACGTCATTTCAAGTCCGTTTTACACCAAATTTCATAGGTAACTCATACTATATACATTGGACCTGTTCCGGGCTCCGGAACCATACTACGGGCCCGGTAACACGGATTTCATATAAAACTTCATTTTCAAAAGTCTTAATTATTTGCAGGAAATAATTTTCTTTAAAAATTTATTTCTCGGACTTGGGACCTCGGAATTCGATTCCGGGCATACGCTCAAGTCCCATATTTTCCTACGGACCCTGTGGGACCGTCACATCACGGGTCTGGGTCCGTTTACCAAAAAAGTTGACCAAAGTCAACTTTATTCATTTAGTTATCACAAATTCCATTTTTCATCCAATTTCAATATAAAGACTTCCCGGCTACACGCCTGGGATGCGCACGCATATCGAGGTGAGATTAACAGAGACTTTCGGGGCCTCAGAACACATATTTAGCTAGAATTACATTAGGATGACCTTTTGGGTCATCACACTTTAGTGAAGAGTTTTGAGCAAATCCTACCGAGGAGTAGGTCGTGGTTTTTTCACCTTTTGAGCCATGTGTATTCCACGTAAAAATCTCTGTGTCTTTACTATTACTGCTTAATTATTCCGCAAATAGTAGTAAGTAGTAGACTAAGCAAAACCTGGTTCTTCTTATTAGACAGCACTCGAAAATTGGGTACTGCACAATTAACTTATAATATTGTATATTATTGAAGTCTAAATCATCAATTGGATCAATTGGTATCATAGCGGGTTATCCTTGAAGAGGCTAACACCTAGGAAAAGATCAAGATGAGTGCACCACCTGGGAACTGGGAAGGACAATCAACTGCAAGGCCACCACTCTTCAACGACCAGTACTATTCTTGGTGGAAGAATAGAATGAAGGATCACCTTATTGGAGAGGACTATGAACTCTGGGACATAGTCACTGATGGACCACTTGCAACAATGAAGACAACTGCTGAAGGAGTAGATGTGCCTAAAACAAAGGCTGACTGCACAGCTGAGGATCTGAAGAAATGGCAGAAGAATTCCAAGGCCAAGAAGTGGCTTGTGTGTGGACTAGGCCCAGATGAATACAGCAGAATCCAAAGCTGCACCACTGCCAAGGAAATCTGGGATACTCTACAAGTGGCACATGAAGGAACAACTCAAGTGAAGAGGTCTAGAGGTACATTGCTATGCTCTTAGTATGAAAACTTCACTATGAAGGAAGGTGAAACAATTCAAGAGATGTACAGAAGATGCACAACCTTGACTAAAGAACTAAAGTCTCTTGGAAGAGTCATCCTTGAAGAAGACAAGGTTGAGAAGATCTTGACAAGGGTTTTGCCTATTTCCTGGGAAAGCAAGATAACTGCCATTCAAGAATCCAAAAATATGGCAACCCTTAGACTAGATGAGTTGATTGGCAACCTTACTGCTTATGAACTCAGAAGGCAGACCATGAAAATGGATGCCCCAAAGAAAGAAAGAAGTCTAGCACTAAGGATCACAGAGGGAGCAGATCTGAAGGATGTTGAGATGGCCATGATCACCAAAGAATTCAGAAACTTTCTCATGAGGAATAAAGGCATCTCTAGAAGGGGAAACTTAAACAAGGCAAAGGCTCCTGAAAGGCCAGCTAATGAGGGATGCTACAAGTGTGGAAAAACTGATCATCTCATCAAGAACTGCCCCCAGTGGGAAGTAGAATGGAGGAAGGAGAGATATGAAAGAAAGAACAGGAAGAAGGAACTGGTCCAACCCAAGAAAACTACTACAAAGGCTATGGTTGCTGCTTGGGGGGAAAGTTCAGATGAAGAATCAGAAGATGGTGAGACAGAAGATCAAGCTCTCATGGCAATTGGAGAATCTGATGAGGAGACTTATGAAGAACCACAGGTAAGTATCTCACATCTTAAAACAAAAATAAAGTTTCTATCTAAGGAGAAACTCTCTGAGTTGCTACTTGACTTCATTGATGATTCTGAGGAGACAACTAAAGAGAAAGATCAACTATCTAAAGAGTGTGCAATGCTGAGAGCAAAATGCATGGACCTGGAAATAAGGGTCGGTGAATCTGAAAAGAAAAACACTGTCTTGATGAACCAGGTTCAACCACTCTAAAGTGAGATTCTAGAACTAAAATCTGAAAATTTAAAGTTAAGACTAGGATCCAGTAAAAAGGTAGTTGATCACTCTCATGCGAAGTTAGAAGAAGACTTAGGCAAATTGAAAGATAAAATGTATGCCAAAGATGAGCAGATAAAGTCTCTTAAAGAAGAACTTGGCAAAGTCAAACATGAATTTGATAGAACACGTAAGTGGAATAAGTCTTCTGATGCTTTAATATGGCTCCAAGAGAATCATAGTAGCAACCGGAGAGGGCTTGGTTTTGGGAGTCAATTGCCTAAATGGGATCCCAAAAGCAAGTATCCCACTCTCCCTGAAAATAAAATTTGCACACATTGTGGGATGACTGACCACTCTAAATATGAGTGTTCTACAAAAGAAAGGGCCAGTCAGAAAAATGAGAGATTCATTAAAGAGAAAAATTTGCTACCAAATTGGGGCAAAAAAATATGATTCATCCATTCTCTAATCGAAAGGGACCCAAACTAATTTGGGTTCTTAAAACTAACCCCTGATTTCTTTTGAAGGTACAAGTGAAGGGAGGCAGCCAGTTTTTGTTTTTGGATAGTGGCTGTTCTAAGCATATGACAGGGAACAAGGAACGGTTCCTTTCACTTGAAAAACTCAAAGGAGGAAATGTCTCCATTGGAAACGGAAATAAATGTGAAATAATAGGGGTCATCAAGGTAGGTAAAGATGACACACGTTCAATTGAACATGTGTATCTGATAGATGGCTTGAAATATAGCCTTATCAGTGTGTCACAACTGTGTGACAGAGGTAACCTTGTCGCTTTTACTTCCACAAAATGTTTTGTGATCAACCTGCTTACTGACAAGATTGTTTTGCAGGGAAAAAGAATGAACAATATCTATGTCATTGACTTGTCCACACTGTCTGACAATGAACTCACTTGCCTTAGTGTGTTGGACAGTGATCCCCTCCTGTGGCACAAAAGACTTGGTCATGCAAGTCTAACTCAACTTAACAAGCTGGTCTCTAAGGACTTAGTGGTAGGGCTTCCTAACATTAAGTTCAAAGAAGACAAGGTTTGTGAGGCATGTGCAAGGGGGAAGCAGGTAAGGTCATCTTTCAAAAGTAAGAAAATGGTCAGTACCACCAGGTCGTTGGAACTGGTTCATATGGATCTCTGTGGTCCCATGAGAACTCTAAGTAGATGTGGAAAGAGATATTTTATGGTACTAGTAGATGATTTCTCAAGGTTCACTTGGACCTTGTTCTTGGTATCTAAGGATGAAGTATTTGAAATGTTCACCTCATTTGTCAAGAAGATTCAAAATCAATTAAGACATTAACTAGCATCCATTAGATCTGACCATGGTACTAAGTTTGACAATGCAACGTTTACTGAGTTCTGTGATGAACATGGTGTGAATCACAATTTTTCTGCTCCAAGAACCCCACAACAAAATGGGGTTGTTGAAAGGAAAAATAGAACTCTTGAAGACATGGCAAGAACCATGCTTCTATCATGCAAACTACCTCACAGCTTCTGGGCAGAAGCAATTAACACTGCATGTTATATTATCAATAGATGCATGACCAGACCTCTGGTAGAGAAAACTCCCTATGAATTACTTAAAGGGAGAAAGCCCAACATATCCCATCTTAGGGCTTTTGGATGCAAGTGTTATGTGCATAATAATGGCAAAGATTCTTTAGGAAAATTTGATCCCAGAAGTGATGAGGGAGTGTTCTTGGGATATTCTACACATAGCAAAGCTTATAAAATATACAATAAAAGAACTATGTGTGTAGAAGAAAGTGTACATGTTGTCTTTGATGAAACTAACACTTTATCTAAGAGACAGGAACTAGAAGATGAGAAGCTTGGACTGGTGAGGAGCAATGAATATATTGAAGCACCTATGGGAGATGGAACAGGTGATGGACCAGGTCCAACAACCCCACGCAACTCGACATGGGGAATTCCTCATGAAAATACTGGCCCTGATCCTATTCCAAAGCAACAAGAAAACTTGGAACAATCCAGAAGTGAACAACTGGTTCTCAAACCACACAGATATCAGAGTTCTCACCCTTTTGAGAACATCATAACAGACCTGAGATCTGGAATCAAAACTAGATCCTCCTTGAAAAATCTGTGTGCGTTTGATGCATTTCTATCCATGATTGAACCAAAGAACATTTCTGAAGCCCTGAAAGATGCTGACTGGCTAAGTCTATGCAAGTGGAGCTGAATCAATTTGAGAGAAGTCAAGTATGGCACTTGGTACCCAGACCACTGGACAGATCAATAATTGGCACCAAGTGGGTCTTCAGGAATAAACTCGATGAGGATGGAACTGTTACTAGAAACAAGGCAAGACTGGTTGTTCAAGGATACAACCAAGAAGAGAGAATTGATTATGATGAGACCTTTGCTCATGTGGCAAGATTGGAGGCAATCAGACTTCTTATAGCATTTGCTGCGCACATGGAATTCACTTTGCATCAGATGGATTTAAAGAGTGCCTTTATCAATGGCTATTTGAAGGAAGAGGTATTTGTAAAACAGCCTCCTGGTTTTGAAAGCAAAGAATCACCTGATCATGTATATAAACTTGACAAGGCTCTCTATGGTCTCAAGCAAGCACCTAGAGCTTGGTACGAGAGATTGTCAAAATTCCTGTTGGAACATGGGTACAAACGAGGCAAAATAGACAGTACTTTTTTCCTAAATGAAAAGGGAAAAGATCTTCTAATTGTAAAAATATATGTTGACGATATCATATTTGGGGCAACAACTGAAAGGCTCAGCAAAAAAATTGCTACATTAATGGGGAGTGAGTTTGAAATGAGTATGATGGGTGAGTTAACCTTTTTCTTAGGTCTTCAAATCAAACAAACTCCACGTGGAACAATGATTCATCAGCAGAAGTATGTGAGAGAACTCCTCAAGAAGTTCAAAATGGAAGATTCAAAGGAGATAGATACCCCAATAGCCACAACTACAAAATTAGAGGTTGATGAACCCGGTTCATTTGTTGATCAGAAGACGTACATAGGGATGATTGGATCTCTACTATATCTTATTGCAAGTAGACCTGATATTGTGTTCAGTGTGGGACTATGTTCTAGGTTTCATGTAAATCCAAAAGAGTCCCATCTCACTGCAGTGAAGAGAATTTTAAGATATTTGAAGGGCACTACTAATTTGTGCCTTTGGTATCATAAAGGTATTAATTTTGACCTTGTAGGATATGCTGATGCTGATTATGCAGGTTTCCTGGTTGACAGGAAAAGTACTTCAGGCATGGCTCACTTTTTGGGCTCCTGCGTTGTATCTTGGGCTACCCAGAAACAAAATTCAGTAGCTTTGTCTACTGCTGAGGCTGAATATCTAGCTGCAGCCTTTTGCTGTGCTCAGTTGCTATGGATTAAGCAACAACTCCTGGATTTTGGTATAGATATGGGATGCATTCCTATTTACTATGATAACACTAGTGCAATTAGTATGACTAAGAACCCGGTTCATCACAAGAGAACTAAGCACATAGATGTTAGGAACCATTTCGTGAGGGATAATTATGAGAAGGGGATGATCTCAATCGAATTATGTGCCACTGATCATCAAATTGCTGATATATTTACCAAAGGATTGAGTAGGGAGAACTATGAGGGAAAAAGGCTTGAATTAGGGATGTTTAGGATCACCTATTGAAAAAAAAATGAGAGGAGGAAGTTTTATGGCTAGAAATTTTAATTAGGTACTTAATCAGATTAATTATTGCTCAACTCTATGTCTTTGTTGTCATACTCTTATGCCATGTATTAATATGATTCCCTAGTTGCTAATGATGTTTCTCTATTTGTGAATTGTGGCAAAATAAAAAATTTTAACAGGATGAACCTGGTTCATCCATGCTGGTTTACATGACTGACAAGGTACGTTTTCATCTCCATACATGTATTAATTCAAGTACAGTCATACATGAGTAGGACTCTATCCATTTATGGTTCAGTTCAAATTCTCGTACTTACCCAAATAAAGAATTAGTTTCCAGAAGTTTCGTCATATTAAATTAGCCTAGTTTTAGGGGGAAAGAAACAGTCTAATAAATGTCAAATCACTGACAATCCTTAATTGATTAGTATCTTACTTGTGTTAATACTCGTCCGTTATAATCACTCCAGCCACAAGTAATAAATAGGCCATCATTACCCATAGTGAATAAAGCAATAGACGAACCATTTTCAAGTCATTAAACACTCAAATCTCCACTGTTTATTGCCATCTCTTCTTTTTCTCTCAAAAATTAAAAATTTCGTTTGCTTCATCTGATTCTCAATATCGTGACTATGATGAAGGAGTATATGAGTCTGATTGTCCACCGGCATACAGTTTTGAATCCTCTGAGACACCTGAAACCCCTGAATACCATAATGCTCTTAAACCTACACCAAACCCTATCCCAGCCCCAAAACCCCGTCGTGTCAAGGTTCTTGCACGAAAATCTGTGGCTTTAGGGTCACGAGCAAAGTTCTTGGAAGATTTATTACATGCTAAAGAAGAACCCAATTCTGATTCGTCCAGTGAATCATTTAAATCAGCATATGAGGACGATGTACCTGGTTTGTCAAATGCTCAGAAAGGTAATACTGAAGTTACCCCTATGTTAAATTCTGAAAATAGATTTGTGCTGGTTGGGTCTGTTGTGGATGTGGAAGTTCCAAGTAGGCCAAGAAAAACTGGGAAAATTCTTGAGAATGAGGGAGATGCAGGTGTGAGGGGATCTGGGAAGTATGGTTCCATACTTGGTATTTGTGGCCCCATTTATTAGAATCTTGTAGATGATGTCGTAGTGATAGGGGGAACTAATGAAGTTGAGGAAGTTGCTGCTGGATTAGAACATCTAATGAAGGAAATAGATGATCGTGTTTCTTCTGGGGAAGAAACCTTGGCTGAGAGACTTAAGAAACTGGGGGACTCATAAACCCCAAGAAGAGAAGGACTCCCAAGTCCATCAAGTCTAAGGCCTCAAAGAAAAGGAAAACTGATGAATCTGTTGGTGTACTTGTTCCAAGGGTACGAGCTACGAGAAATATTGTTCCTGAAGAGGAGGAGAAGCTGGAAAAAGCTCTGCAAGAGAGCAAAAGAAATAGAGCTAAGAAAGGGAAAGCGAAAGTGGGGGAGCCTGTTGAGGCTATTGCTGTTGCTGAGGTGTTGGACCTGGTCCAACAAGATGAAGAGGTTACTCCAGTGGTGGTCAAGACACCCAAGGAAAAATTAACTAAGACTTCCTCAAAGAAGTCAGCACCTATGTCTGCTACCACCATGGGTACATCTACGAGGACACGGTCTAAAGTAAAGTCAAATAAGAAAGTTCAGATTGTTGAGCAAAATAATGATCCAGATTGGAGCGGAGATGATGAGAAAGAGGTTGGAGAAGTCTCGATTGACAGAGTTGACATGTTTGGCAAGCGACATATTTTGAAGGGAAAGTTACTGAAAGACTTGGAGGAGCCGGGTATGAGGTACTTAGTGGATTTTATGGCAGCTCAAGGCTGGAAGGACATGGTCCTTCGCTTGGAGGGCAGGCTGGTCAGAAGTGAGGTAGTGGAATTCATGGGGAATGCGACTGTGATTGGAGGAAGGGTTACATCATTGGTCAGGTGAGTTGAAGTCTCCTTTGACGCTCAAGAACTGGGAGTCATTCTAGACATTCCATCTGAGGGATATAACGATTATACAAGGCAGAGATGGCCTTGCTTGGACGGAATAGCCTCAGCACTTACCATCACCAGATTCTTTTGTGACAATGAAGAAGAGCCTGATCCCAAGGCAGTGTACAAAAGCAAGATGAAGCCTGGACACAAGCTGTTCTTTGAGTTTGTTATTAAATTTCTGCTGCCAAGACAAGAACGCAGGCACATTGCAAACTATATGGATCTAACGCTCATGGAGTGCCTATACAGAGGCAAGCAGATCAATTGGCCATCTTTGATCATCCAGCTTTTGGACAGGGTGGTAAATGGCACCAAGGCCCATGCGATTCCTTATGGCTTTATCCTTACTGCAGTTCTGGGTCATTTTAGAGTTCCCACAAGAAGGCTGAAATGGCTACTGCTAAGGATTTCTTTGGGAAGGACACTTTGTTGTCATGTGATTAAACTGTCAGTGCCCCGGCAGATGAACCTGGTTCATCTCGAAAGCAGCCAGTCAACAACAAGGTTCGTACTCTGGTGCAAGAAAGCGAGCACGAGGATATGGAGATCCTTCGCTTGAAGACTCGCTTAGTTGAGGTGGAAGGTGAACGCGATGCTCTCAAAGCTGAATTAGCCAAGGAGAAGGAGAAAAATGAGGGTGTCTTACACCAAATGTTTTCTCTTCTCCAAACCACGAATCATGCCTCTTCTGCACCACCCCAAACTTAGGAATTTCCAAAACTACCCCCTCATATCCTATCAAGTGCCCAGTTCGGGACTATGTCAAGTGTGTTTGTTTCAGTTTTTAATTCTGTCGTACTCATGTTTTTGTTGCCTTGGATTTAATCTGTTTTGGTGTTGATAATCCATGTTAATCAAATTAAAGCTTGGTGTTTTGACAAATGTCTCTATTTATGATTTAGCTTACATTATTGGTTTCTTGTGTTGATTAATCATGTTGGCACCTGCAGTTGCCTAAATTGTCCATGAGTAAGAATTAACTAGTGGTAAGTATCATTTTGCAACTCTTCGATGCTGCCAAAAGGGGGAAGATGTGCTACAGTTATTGTTTAAATTTTTAAAAATCTTTGAAGGGGTATTTATAACCTAATGAACCTGGTTCTTGATGATTAATGCTCAAAAAAATACAAAGTGTTGGATGTGTATATAGGATAAATGCACATAGTTTGTCATCATCAAAAAGGGGGAATTTGTAGGCCCATGTCACTGAATGGGTTTTGAAGATTGACAAAAGGCGTTCAGTTGAACCAGGTCCATCATAGCATACACTTCTGAATGAAGCAGTTGGATCACAAATCGTACAAGTCTAGGAGATATCAATGATTGCTAAGTATCAAAGAACTAAGAGATGTCTCCTAATACGAAAAGGTTGCAAATTGATAAGAGAAGATAGAAGTTGCTTTCAGCTAGGACAGAAATAGAGGAAGGAAGTTGAGTTACAATCAAACTCGTTTACCAAGGAAGAGTTGGATCAGAATTAAATTATGGACTCAAAAAACGGACTCTATAAATAATCAGTGTATTACTGTTGAAAGAGGAGACGCACAAGTGCAAAAGTGAATCAAGTTCTGAAGCAAAAGTTCCAGAGGTTTTGCAAGCAGAATTTTTGTGCGAATACAAAGGCTACAGTTCAACTAGAAGGAACAATTCCATCGTTTGTATATTGAGTCTAGTTGATTGTAGTAGGAGTCTAAATACTGTATCTTATCAGCTTTCATAGAAGGAATGGTAATAGGTACAAACTGATCAAGTTAGAGTTAGCTTGAACTCTGTAGAAATTAGCTAGAGGCTAGTTGATACAAATAGGATTAGAGTTAGTCATAGGATTACAAAAGAGTTTATTTTGTAAGTCCGTTTTGGCTCAGAGTTTAGTGAAGAGTTTTGAGCAAATCCTACTGAGGGGTAGGTCGTGGTTTTTTCACGTAAAAATCTTTGTGTTTTTACTATTACTTCTTAATTAATTTGCAAATAGTAGTAAGTAGTAAACTAAGAAGAACCTGGTTCTTCTTATTAGACAGCACTCGAAAATTGGGTACTGCACAATTAACTTATAATATTGTGTAGTATTGAAATCTAAAACATCAGCAGAGCTAGGACCTGAAGTTTTTTGGGTTCAGGTTAGCGCTTTTAAGTTACTGGGTTCTAAATTAATGATTTAAACATATTAAATGAATTTCTTAAGACAAATATAGTGTTTCGACTAAAGTTATTGAGTTTGGCCGAAACTGCGCCTCGATCTCTAGCTCCGCCATGATATTAGTTCAACATCTAACATGTCACAACCCAAAATATCACTACGTTGTGATGACACCTAAAGCCAACCCCCTAGGTAAGCCAAATAATATAAACTACAACTAACTAAGAAATCAACAATATATATAATAGAAACTACAACCGAATTCAATACAACTACTGCAAAGATTGGTAGTTTAAGTCATGAGCTACTATACAAAATCGACATGAAGAATAAATACAATATCCATTTTAATTTTACATAAATAGAACTTAAACCCAAAACTACCATGAACAAGAGGTAGCTTGAATCTAGGAAACGGGTACGTCTTCAAGGCAAGGATTTGTCTTCCATGGATACTCAGCTCAAAGATCTTCACGCAAGGTTAAGAAGTGTAGTATGAGTACAACCGAACCCATATACTTAGTAAGTATCTCCACTAACCTTGGTGAAGTAGTCACGAGGTTTTAAGTTATAAGATACTCACTAAATGAGAGCTCCCTAGATACACAAGAACACCGTCATCAAGAATATGCACGCAAGGTGCAGAAGTGTAGTATGAGTACAATCGATTCCACATACTAAATATGTAACAAACCTAACCTTAGGTTGAAAGAAGTGACAAGCTTGGAAAACAGTTAGAATCCAACACCAATAGACATGAACAACTCGTAACAATATAAATAACACAATACAAGTAATAAATCAAAGATGTGATGTGATGCTCATTCACGGTTCCAAAAAATAGGCATACATTTCAATTATAACAGTAAAACTCAAATCATTCACCGAAATCACCAAAATATGAGTAAATCTGAAAATTGTTATTTTTCCAAAATCTATCAACAATAGATAAAATATTTCAATATCAGATAGTACAAGGAAAGTACATTTCTATGCCTATATGTCAATGTATGTCTGGAATCATGAATGCCACAAAATCGTGTAATATGAGGAAATGCATATATATGCATGCATGTCAAATTCAATGCGTCATAGTGATGAACTCATGTACTTACACTCTCGGAGTACTCAATGTCACTCTATCACATTTTTACTCATCACGCTCTTTAACTCGGAGTACTCAATGCCCGGAATCGAATTCCGAGGACCCAAGTCGGAGAAATGAATTTTTAAAGAAAATTGTTTTCTCAAAAATAATAAAAGGCTATGAAAATGAACCTCGATGTGAAATCTGCATTACCGGGCCCGTGTTATGGTTCTGAAGCCCGGAACAGGTTCAATATGTATTATTTGAGTTATCTGTGAAATTTGGTAAGGAACGGGCTTCATATGACATGTTTCAGATAAAAAATGAGAGATTGAGAGTTAATGAAGTTTTGAGGATTTTCATAGAATTTGAAATTTGATTTGGAACGTGATTTTATGCTATCGACATCCGAATGGAATTCCGAAATAGGGAATGGTTCCGTTATGTCATTTATGACTTGTCTGCAAAATTTGATGTCATTCCGATTCGTATAGGTCGGTCCAGTGCATGTTTATAGAAATCAAGAACTTGAAGTTTCTTAAGTTATGGTTTTAGGGGTTTTTGGGGTGTGATTTTGAGATTTAGCGTTGTTTTGGGTGTTTCGAAGGTTCGAGCGAGTCCGTATTATTATTTGGGACTTGTTGGTATATTTGGAAGGGGGCTCGGGTGGGCCCAGGTGCCTCCCGGACCCCGCACGAGGCCAAAAACTAGTTAAAAACACTGCTTGTGCAGCTGTAGCTGGTGTGACCACAGGTGCGGTTGCCTAGACGCAGGTGCGCATCTTCCGCTTGTGCGGACCTTTTCCGTAGGAGCGAAACCGCAGGTGTAGCCCCCAACTCCATAGGTGCGAACCCAGCTCCCCCGGCCATTTTCCGCAGGTGCGGGACCGCATGTGCGGAAACCCCTATAGGCAGCCTGTATTTAAATGTCAAAACTCGGGATTTCTTCATTTCCTTCATACCAAAAACCCCATTAGAGACTTGTGAGCTTGGGAGAAGCACACCACAACCTAGCTACTGTTAAGGTAAGATAATTCCTTCCTAATACTAGTTTCATGCATGAATAATTAATGGGATTACCTACTAAATTAATGGAAAATCAAGAATTGGGAAGAAAATTAGGGCTCTTAAGAAATTGGTGTATTGTCCGTTTAATGCTATGAATTCAAGTAGAAACTTCATATTAATGATCCTTAGGCTATGGGTGAGTGATTCCTCCGAGAATTTTCGGGATTCGAGCATGCGGGCCCGGGTTCGAATTTTAGTATTTTTCGAAGAATAACAAAAAATGTATAATTAGGCTTTGGAATTGGTTTATTGAGTAACTATTGATGTTAATAACTCAATTATGTCTAGATATTATCGATTCGGAGTTGGATTCGAGAGGAAAGGCTGTGATTGAGGCTTGACTTGCATTTTGGAGCCGAGGTAAGTGTTTGGCCTAACCTTAGCTTGAGGGGATTAGGTATAGAGTCTTATTTGCTATGTGTATTTCATGTCCAACGTATAGGCGGGGTGACGAGTGCCTATATGTTGCGGTCAAGCATGCATGTGAGTCAATTGTGATGAATTGTACCGTGTTCTTGATATTCTCTGTACTATGAATAATTGGTGATTTAGGAGTGATACATTGACGTTGTTTCATGACGTGGGAAATTATTGATTAATTGTTCAGTTGAAGCTTTTACTGTTGAAATTGTAATTCTGAGCGAGATTGGTTATAGCTGAATCCCTTGCCGGGACGATAGAATTTTATTGAGTATTTCTGTACACTTGTGATTCCTTATTGGTAGTTGCACATTATATTGCTGATTGTTTATTATTTATCACACGAGGGGACATGTCGTGTTGATTGTTTATTATTTATCGCACGAGGGAACATGCTGTGTTGATTGTTTATTATTTATCGCACGACGGGACATGTCGTGCTGATTGTTTATTATTTATCACACGAGGGGACATTCCATGTTGATTGTTTATTATTTATCGCACGAGGGGACATGTCGTGCTGATTGTTTATTATTTATCACACGAGGGGACATTCCATGTTGATTGTTTATTATTTATCGCACGAGGGGACATGCCGTGCCGATGTGTTACTATTTGATGCACGAGGGGACATTCCGTGTTGAGTGATTTGTGAGGTGATGACAAGGGGACATGCCATGACTTGTGTTATTCATTATCTGTTCTGAGGCTTTAAATTTCTGCTTTTACTGTTACATTTCAGTTGTTACCCTGTTCCGCTATGCTAGTATTTGTTGCCCCTCTTATCCTCAGTATGTTTCTCCCCGTATCTATTTTTACTTGCTTATTTTCGTCGATATTTTCCTGTTATTAAATAGAATTGCACAGGTATTTATACATGTTCTCGGTCCTAGCCTCGTCACTACTTCGCCGAGGTTAGGCTCGGCACTTACTCAGTACATGGAGTCGGTTGTACTGATGCTACACATGCACTTCTTTATGTTGTGCAGATTACGCAGCCGAACCCGGTGGTCGCTGACGATCGGAGCATTCCAACAGTTCCTACAGGAGACATCAAGGTAGACCCGTAGACGTTCGGGGCCTTGGCGTCCCCTTCTACCCTTCACTTTCAGCTCTGTCTTATCTTATAGTTTCAAAGACAATCATATGTACTTATTTTCAGACCACTGTATTTAGTAATCTCAAAGACAGTTCGTGAGTATGTGACACCAGTTATGGGTTATATTTATGGGTTTTACTTGAAGTTTTCTATATTATTTTTGTAATTTGTTAACTTTTATATTGTTAATTATAGCTTCCCTTGTCATCCTGTTCATTTAGTTGTTAATGCGTTTATTTAGTGCAAACGTTGGCTTGTCTAGCAGGTTCAACGTTAGACGCAGTCATGGCCCGAAGGTGGGATTTCGGGTAGTGACAAGTTGGTATCAGAGCCCTAGGTTGCTTAGGTCTCACAACTCACGGACAAACTTGGTAGAGTCTGAGGGATATGTACGGACTTATCCCCTCTGTGGCTGCAAAGTTAGGAATAACTTCATATCTTTCATTCTATGTCGTGCCATTTAAATTCTAAATACTGATTGAGTCTCTATCCTACTCTCTCGAAGATGGCGAGGATGCGTGCTTCCTCATCGACCGATCAGCAGCCTGATCCTCCTATTGCAGCTCCTACGAGGGGCCGAGGCCGCGCTAGAGGCCGAGGCAGAGCTAGAGCAGCAGCTCCAATTGAGGACCCAATGTAGACTTTGCCGGTGAGGTTCCTACTCAGACAGTCCCAGTTGGACCAGCTCAGGTCCCAGAGGGGTTCATTGCTACCCCGTTGCTTCAGGACGCTCTAGTCCGCTTGTTGGGACTTATGGAGAGTGTGGCTTAGGCCGGTCTTCTTCCTACTGCACCAGCTGGTTCTCAGGCTGGGGGAGGGACCCAAAATCCTGTTATTCATACCCAAGAGCAGGTTGCCACTTAGTTTCAGACTTTAGCACCTCAGACAACTAAAGTAGCTCAGTCGGGTATTGTGGCATCGGCAGCCGGGGGTGCGGTTATGTTAGCAGATGCCCTATGGAGATTAGATCGGTTCACCAAGTTATTCACTACTACATTTGCTGGTGCACCATCAGAGGATCCACGTGATTATTTAGACAACTTTTATGAGGTTCTTCGGAACATGGGCGTTGTGGAGTCCAATGGAGTTGACTTTGCTGCATTTTGTCTTTTTGGCACCGCCAAGACTTGGTGGAGAGACTATTGCTTGACCTGGCCAGCTGGGTCTATACCTTTGACTTGGGCTCAGTTCTCCGAGTTATTCATGGGGAAGTTTCTTCCCATTACTCAGCGAGAGGATCTTCGGAGGCAGTTTGAGCGCCTCCAGCAGGGATCTATGTTTATCACTCAGTACGAGACCAGGTTCATCACTCTAGCCAGGCATGCACTTATGATACTTTCCCACTGATCGGGAGAGGGTTCGGAGATTTATTGAGGGTTTGGCCCAGCCCATCAGACTTCAGATGGCCAGGGAGATGGGTACTGATATCTCCTTTCAGGATGCAACCGATGTGGCCAGACGCATTGAGATGGTATTATCCCAGGGTGGTGGTCAGGGGTCTGACAATAGACCTCGTCATTTCGGCCGTTTCAGTGGTGCCTTATCTGGAGCCAGAGATTCCTTTGGCAGAGGTCATCCCCCTAGGCCTTATCAGTCAGCACTCCAGGCATCCCGCAGTGCATCATCAGCTTCCATCAGTGCACCGCCGATTCAGAGTCTTCAGGGTAGTCATTCTGGTCGTCAGGGACAGTTCCAAGGTCACTATTCTCAGCAGCCGAGGGCTTGCTACACTTGCGGTGGTATGGGGCATATTTCCAGGTTTTGCCCCCGAGATTTTGCTGGTTCTCATTATCAGGGTTCCCGTGCCATGGTTCCCGCATCAGGTGCACCCTTGTCCCCTCAGCCAGCTAGGGGTAGTCGTGGTGCTAGAGGTGGAGGTCAGACTCATAGAGGTGGAGGGCAGGTCATGACAGGTAGGGGTCAGCCCGTAGCAGGTAGACCCAAAGAGGTGCAGGTTGGAGGGGCTCTGCCCCGTTGCTATGCTATTTCGGCCAGGCCTGAGGCTAAGGCCTTCAACGCAGTTATCACAGGTACGGTATTAGTTTGCAGCCGAGATGCTTCGGTGTTATTCAATTCGGGTTCTACTTTTACTTATGTGTCTTCATATTTTGCCCCTTATTTGAGCATGTCCCGTGATTCCCTGAGTTCTCATGTATATGTGTCTACCCCGGTGGGTGATTCTATTATGGTATATCGAGTTTACCGTGCTTGCTTAGTAGTTATTGGTGGTATAGAAACTCAGGTTGATCTTTTGCTTCTGGATATGGTGGACTTTGACGTCATATTGGGGATGGATTGGCTATCTCCCTATCATGCTATTCTGGACTGTCATGCCAAGACAGTGACCTTGGCCTTGCCAAGTGTGCCTCGTTTGGAGTGGAGAGGGATTCCTAGCATGACAAAGTTATTTCTTATATGAAGGCTCGGCGTATGGTCGAGAAGGGTTTTTTGGCCTATTTGGCCTATATTCGTGATTCTAGTGCTGAGGTTCCTTTTATGGAATCTGTGCCTATGGTTCGTGAGTTCCCAAAGGTTTTCCCTGCTGACCTGCCAGGTATGCCACCCGACAGGGATATTGACTTTTGTATCGAGGTGGCTCAGGGCACTCAGCCCATTTCTATTCCGCCATATCGTATGGCCCTGCCAGAGTTGAAGGAATTGAAGGATCAGTTTCAGGACTTGTTGGATAAAGGCTTCATTAGGCCTAATGTTTCTCCTTGGGGTCCTCCAGTGTTGTTCATTAAGAAGAAAGATGGCTCAATGAGGATGTGTATTGACTACCAACAACTGAATAAGGTTACTATCAAGAACAAGTATCCTCTACCGAGGATTGATGATCTATTTGACCAGCTTCAGGGTGCTACAATGTTTTCTAATATATAGTTGAGATCGGGTTACCATCAATTGAGGATTAGGGCGTCTGACGTACCTAAGACGGCCTTTCGCACTCGTTATGGGCATTATGAGTTCTTGGTGATGTCATTCGGGTTGACAAATGCCCCTGCTGCTTTTATGGAGTTGATGAACCGGGTGTTCAGGCCTTATTTGGACTCGTTCGTTGTTGTCTTCATTGATGATATATTGATATACTCTCGCAACCGAGAGGAGCACGAGCAGCACCTTAGAGTCATCCTCCAGACTCTGAGGGATAGTCAATTGTATGCCAAATTTTCTAAGTGTGAGTTCTGGTTGAATTCGGTGGCATTTCTGGGCCATGTTATGTCGGCAGAAGGTATCCAGGTGGATCCTAAGAAAATTTCGGCAGTCATAGATTGGCCTAGGCCCACTTCAGCTACAGAGATTCAGAGTTTCTTGGGCTTAGCGGGTTATTATCGCCGATTTGTGGAGGGCTTTTCATCTATCGCAGCCCCGATGACAAGGTTGACCCAGAAGGGAACCTAGTTTAGGTGGTCGGATGAGTGTGAGGCTAGCTTTCAGAAGCTCAAGAAAGCCTTGACCACGACACTAGTGTTAGTTTTGCCCACAGGTTCAGGGCCGTATACCGTGTATTGTGATGCTTCACGGGTTGGGCTTGGTGCAGTGTTGATGCAGGATGGCAAAGTCAGAGCCTATGCTTCTCGTCAGTTGAAGGTCCACGAGAAGAATTATCCAGTTCATGACTTGGAGTTAGCAGCGATTGTTCATGCCTTGAAGATTTGGAGGCATTACTTGTATGGTGTGCCATGTGAGGTGTTTACGGATCATAAGAGTTTACAGTATCTATTCAGGCAAAAGGAGTTGAATATGCGACAGAGAAGGTGGTTAGAGTTGCTGAAGGATTATGATATCACCATTCTTTATCATTCGGGGAAGGCCAATGTGGTGGCCGATGCTTTGAGCTGGAAGTCAGTCAGTATGGGCAGTCTAGCTTGTTTATCAGTTGGGGAGCGACCTCGTGCGTTGGATGTTCAGGCTCTAGCTAACCGATTTATGAGGTTGGAGGTTTCTGAGACTGGCAGTGTGTTGGCCCGTACCGTGGCTCGTTCTTAATTGTATGACTTTATTCGAGCCAGGCAGTATGATGATCCTCATTTATGTGTTCTTAGAGATACACTCCGGCACGGAGGTGCCAAGCAGGTTAAGATTGATGATGAGGGAGTTCTGCGGATGCAGGGCCGTATTTTTGTACCTAATGTTGATGGTATTCGTGAGTTGATACTACAAGAGGCCCATAGTTCCTGGTATTCCATCAATCCGGGCGCCGCAAAGATGTACCAGGACTTGCGGCAGCATTATTGGTGGCGGAGGATGAAGAAGGATATTGTAGCTTACATAGATCGGTGCTTGAACTGTCAGCAGGTTAAGTACAAAAACCAGAGACCGGGTGGTTTGATTCACCAGATTCAGCTTCCTGAGTGAAAGTGGGAGCGTATCACCATGGACTTTGTAGTTGGACTCCCACGGACTCAGAGGATGTTTGATGCGGTTTGGGTTGTGGTGGATAGGCTGACCAAGTCAGCGCACTTCATTCTGGTATCAGTTTCATATTCAGCGGAGAAGTTGGAAAGGATATCTATGAGAGAGATTGTTCGATTGCATGGTGTGCCCTTATCCATTATATCAGACAGAGGTACTCAGTTTACCTCTCATTTCTGGAGAGTATTTCAGCGAGAGTTGGGCTCACAGATTGAGTTGAGCACATCATTTCATCCTCAGACGGACGGACAGTCCGAGCGTACTATTCAGATCTTGGAAGATATGTTGCGGGCTTGTGTTATTGATTTTGGTGGTTCATGGGACCAGTTCTTTCCTTTAGCTGAGTTTGCCTACAACAACAACTATCAGTCGAGCATTCAGATGGCTCTGTATGAGGCGTTGTATGGTAGACGGTGTCGGTCTCCAGTTGGATGGTTCGAGCTGGGGGAGGTTAGATTGTTGGGTTCGAAGTTAGTCCAGGATGCCTTGGACAAGTTGAAGATTATTCAGGATAGACTATGTATAGCTCAGTCCAGGCAGAAGAGTTATGCAGATCGTAGAGCTCGAGATTTGGCCTTTATGGTAGGAGACCGGGTATTTCTTCGAGTGTCGCGTATGAAGGGCGTGATGAGGTTCGGGAATAAGGGCAAGTTGATCCAAAGGTACATTGGTCCATTTGAGATTTTGGATAAGACAGGAGAGGTGGCCTACAGACTTGCCTTGCCACCGAGTTTATCATCCGTGCACCTAGTGTTTCATGTGTCTATGCTCCGGAGGTATATTGCGGATCCATCTCATGTGCTTGATTTCAGCGGTGTCCAGTTGGACAAGGATTTATCGTATGAGGAGGAGTAGTAGCCATATTAGCTCGATAGGTTCGTCAGTTGAGATCGAAGAGTTATCCTTCGGTTCGTGTTTAGTGGAAAGGTCAGCCTGTTGAGGCAGCTACTTCGGAGTCCGAGTCCGATATGTGAAGCCGATATCTCCACCTTTTCCCTGATTCAGGTACCCTTCTATGTCCGTTCGAGGACGAACCTTTGTTTTAGAGGTGGAGATTGTGATAACCCAAAAGGTCATCTTATGTAAATTTAATTATGACTGTGTTTTGAGGTCCCGAAAGCCTCCATTAATCTCACCTCGATGTGTGTGCGCAGCCCCGGGCGCGTAGCCGGGAAGCCTTTTTGTGGAAACCTGATAAAAAGTTGAATTTATGAGAATTAATTGAATAAAGTTGACTTTGGTCAACATTTTTAGTAAACGAAACCAGACCCGTGATCTGACGGTCTCGGAGGGTCCGTAGGAAAATATGGGACTTGGGCGTACGCCCGGAATCGAATTCCGAGGACCCAAGTCCGAGAAATGAATTTTTAAAGAAAATTGTTTTCTGAAAAATAATAAAGGCTACGAAAATGAACCTCGATGTGAAACCTGCGTTACCGGGCCCTTGTTATAGTTTCGGAGCCCGGAACAGGTTCAATATGTGTTATCTTAGTTATCTTTGAAATTTCATAAGGAACGGGCTTGATTTGACATGTTTCAGATAAAAAATGAGAGACTGAGAGTTAATGAAGTTTTGAGGATTTTCATAGAATTTGAAATTTGTGTTTGGAACGTGATTTTATGCTATCAAGGTCCGAACGGAATTCCGAGACCGGGAATGGTTCCGTTATGTCATTTATGACTTGACTGCAAAATTGGATGTCATTCCGAGTCGTATAGGTCGGTCCGGCGCATGTTTACAGAAATTAAGAACTTGAAGTTTCTTACGTTATGGTTTTAGGGGGTTTTTGGAGTGTGATTTTGAGATTTAGCGTTGTTTTGGGTGTTCCGAAGGCTTGAGCGAGTCCGTATTATGATTTGGGACTTTTTGATATATTTGGACGGGGGCTCGGGTGGGCCCAGGAGGCTCCCGGACCCCGCACGAGGCCAAAAACCAGCCAAAAACACTATTGCTGCAGTTGTAGCTGGTGTGACCGCAGGTGCGTTTTCCCAGCTGCAGGTGCGGGACCGCTCCTGCGATTTCCCGGCCGCAGGTGCGCATCTTCCGCAGGTGCGAATCCAGCTCCCCCGGCCGGTTTCCGCAGGTGCGGCCTTTTCCTTGCATGTGCGGGACCGCCGGTGCGGTCCTAGGGTCGCATGTGCGGAAACCCCTATAGGCAGCCTGTATTTAAATGTCAAAACTCGAGATTTCTTCATTTTCTTCGTACCAAAAATTCCATTAGGGACTTGTGATCTTGGGAGGAGCACACCACGACCTAGCTACTGTTAAGGTAAGTTAATTCCTTCCTAATACTATTTTCATGCATGAATAATTAATGGGATTACCTACTAAATTAATGGAAAATCAAGAATTGGGTAGAAAATTTAGGGCTCTTAAGAAATCGGCGTATTGTCCGTTTATTGCTATGAATTCAAGTAGAAACTTCATATTAATGATCCTTAGGTTATGGGTGAGTGATTCCTCCGAGAATTTTTGGGATTAGAGTATGCGGGCCCGGGGTTGAATTTTAGTATTTTTGGAAGAATAATAGAAAATTTATAATTAGGCTTTGGAATTAGTTTATTGAGTAACTATTGATGTTAATAACTCAATTGTGTCTAGATTTTATCGATTCGGAGTTGGATTCGAGAGGAAAGGTTGTGATTGAGGCTTGACTTGCATTTTGGAGCCGAGGTAAGTGTTTGGCCTAACCTTAGCTTGAAGGAGTCTTATTTTCTATGTGTAATTCATGTCCATCATATAGGCGGGGTGACGAGTGCCTATATGTTTCGGTCAAGCGTGCCCGTGAGTCAATTGTGATGATTTGTACCGTGTTCTTGATATTCTCTGTACTATGAATAATTGGTTATTTAGGAGTGATACATTGACGTTGTTTCATGACGTGGGAAATTATTGATTAATTGTTCAGTTGAAGCTTTTACTGTTGAAATTGTAATTCTGAGCGAGATTGGTTATAGCTGAATCCCTTGTCGGGATGATATAATTTTATTGAGTATTTATGTACACTTGTGATTCCTTATTGGTAGTTGCACATTATATTGCTGATTTATTATTTATCACACGAGGGGACATGTCGTGTTGATTGTTTATTATTTATCGCACGATGGGACATGTCATGCTAATTGTTTATTATCTGTCACACGAGGGGACATGCCGTGTTGATTGTTTATTATTTATCGCACGAGGGGACAGGTCGTTCTGATTGTTTATTATTTATCACACGAGGGGACATGCCGTGTTGATTGTTTATTATTTATCACACGAGGGGACATGCCGTGATGATTGTTATTGTTTATCGCATAAGGGGACATGCCGTGCCGATGTGTTACTATTTGATGCACGAGGGGACATTCCATGCTGAGTGATTTGTGAGGTGATGCACGAGGGGACATGCCGTGCCTTGTGTTATTCATTATCTGTTCTGAGGCGTTAAATTCCTGCATTTACTATTACATTTCAGTTGTTACCCTGTTCCACTATTCTAGTATTTGTTGCCTCTCTTATCCCCACTATGTTTCTCCCCGTATCTGTTTTTACTTGCTTATTTCCGTCGATATTTTCCTGTTATTATATAGAATTGCACATGTATGTATACATGTTGTGTTCCTAGCCTTGTCACTACTTCACCGAGTTTAGGCTCGGCACTTACTCAGTACATGGGGTCGGTTGTACTAATGCTACACCTGCACTTCTTTATGTTGTGCAGACTACGCAGCCAAACCCGGTGGTCGCTGACGGTAGGAGCATTCTATCAGTTCCTACAGGAGAAATTGAGGTAGACCCTCAGACGTTCGTGGGCCTTGGCGTCCCTTTCTACCCTTCACTTTCAGCTCTGTCTTATATATACTTCTTTGTAAAACATTGACACTCTTTGGTGGGAAACGGATGATTCACAACGATTTGCATCTCTTAATTAGTTAATGACTAGTTCATTCATGTTGGAAATGCTTGGTAAAGTGACAGATTTAAATTGAGAGTAGAGGATAACGAAGAGCAAAAGGTGTCTTCGTCTGTATATGAGTAAATGAAATTTTGGGACAAGTATGTAAGGCTTTTGTGCATTTTCTTCTTAAATCATCGCAAGTGGACAACTCTGTACTTTGCATCTCCTTTTTTCGTCTTTCGCTGAAGACAGAGTGGGGGGTGTTATAGGAACTTTGGGGAGGCTTCATCAAGTTTGAAAGAATCAAGAGGCATGGAAATTAAACAGGTTACGACTTGTTGATATTTTAGGAAGGTTGAAGGAGACAAATTGATATACAGGATTCATGAAGTAAAGTTAAGTTATCCTTTGTCAGTTTTGCATAGTAAAATGTGATAGATTCCTATTTTACATCTCACTGAGAGGTTACAACAAAAAATGTGCCCTGCTGAGCAAGAACCAAATCAGCTATGAATTTCACATATATGCCGTGGTAATAGAAACTCAGGTATGTTAAGGCTAAACCCTTCCTTCATTTTGGTATGATCCCGTAATTACATGCGTTTGATAACGAGGTATATAGAAAAATTCATATTCCTTAATTTTATGTACATTTCCTAGTCTCATAAGTTACAATGTTCTTCCTTACCGGGACTTCATATTCAATTGAGTATTTTCTTCTTCCAGTCAAGAGAACATAGAATCTATATATACAGTATTACATTATTTTCATTACCATCGAGCTATAATCGATGGGCAGGCCCCTATTGGGCAACCACTGATCATATGGTAAGTTATATATCGAACCTACTGTGACCGAGCGCCTATGAGCAAGCCTAGTTGGTTGAGATACAGAGCCTAGTATGGCCGAGCGCCTATGAGCGAGCCTACTACGGCAAAGCAGTTATATATATATATATACAGAGCCTTATAGGGCCGGTCAACTATTTTACTTACTATATTGAGAGAGTTCAGTCAGTATCAACAGGTAAGCATATTGTCAGAATATCTTTGACTTCCAGCTACTTGTAGTTATTATATTATCAGTTCAGTTTCAGCTTTCAGTATACTGCCTTACATACTCGGTACATTATTCGTACTGACGTCCCTTTTGCCTGGGGACGCTACATTAATGCCTGCAGGTATAGACAAATAGTTTGACCATTGACTAATTCGACCTCTCTGAGGTTAGGCGGGATACTTACTGAGTACACGTTGTTTTCATACTCATGCTACACTTGCTGTGTATTTTTATTGCACAGGTACTTTCACAGTGATGTGGCTGACTTGGAGACTTAGACGATCTGCACCATCTGGAGACGACCCGCAGCCGATAGAGTCTCCCTCATAATGTATTTATTTTCATTTTAAATTCCTTGTCCAATTTGTATTTCGGACAAGCTTTGTAGTATTTGTGAAATTCTTAGAATTTGCTCATGCACTTGTGATACCGGGTTCTGGGATGTATTTTATTAAAAATGGATATTTAAACTATCAAATTTACTTAGCGGATTTTATTCGATTGTTATTACGTAACGATTTGCATATGTTAAAAATAGGAATATATTTCACCATGTAATGATTGGCTTGCCTGACAGTGGTGTCCGGCGCCATCACGAGCTTATGGATTTTGGGTCGTGACAATATTCCTCTCAGCCCGATTAGCACCAGGTGTGGTTCATCCCTGGACCTGACGATGAATTCGTCTGTTGGAAACCACTCGAACATCCACTGTATATGTTCCTCAGTTAGATTATCAAAGAACTCTACCCATTCCTTGGCAGTCTCGGGCTGAGCAAATCTATCGGGAATGTATGTCATCTGCTTAGGGTGATGGAAGGCAATGTGATCGTTACACGCCCTTCGCGGAAATTCCTGCTGGTACTGACCCTTATGGAGATGTTCTAAGAGCCACAAATATAGTAACAAGTTGCAACCCTCGAAGTGTTTAGCTCGTCTTTGACAACGTTCTAGAGCTCGGTAAATGTCTGTTGTGATCATTAGGACAATGCTGAAAGTTTGCCCGTCAATCCCCTCCATCAAAGTCTTGGTTACCATAGCTAAGCTAGTGTGAATCCTTTCCTTCTTTGTTGGAAACACGATTAACCCCATGAAGCAAACAATGAAGAAAAATACCCTACGGTGGATATGTCCCAAATATGTAATGGAAAATTCGTCATGGTAGGTACCGTATGATTTGCTGTGGTCGTACCTTTCATGATGTATGACTTCTTCAGACATTCTAACTCAACATTCTTCTTCAGACCCATCATTTTCGAAAAAACCCTTGCATGTGCGGTTCTCAGGCAATAATAGTCCAGGGGTTTCCCAGACAAACCCAGTTAGTCCTCCAATTTCATGTAGCAACGGTGTCATTTCAATGTCCCCAAAATAAAAGACGACTCTTTCGTTATCCCAGAATAAGATGGCAGCCTCGATCAACATGTTGTTGGGTTGGATGTTTAGGAGAGACGGTAAGTTACCCAAGTATTTCTTGACAAGTTTCTTATCACTAGAGTGAAGATCCTCCCACCAGTTCAAGAGCTTTGGCTGAATATTGCTGACCATGCCGAATCTAGGGACTTCGTACCTTATATTTATGCAAGATAAACATAGTTAGGCCCTTACCCCCACTAGATTCGACTATTTACATATTATGATTAGAATACAAGCATTTAGTTCTCCAAATAAATGCACAGAACGTGATGATGCCCGTTGGGATTATGAAAAATCCGGAGGACTTTGGACAAGGCTATCATAAAGGGTCATTGTGTGGACAACACATTAACCTATCTAGGTTTGACCATGATGCATGTACAATATAACATAGTAATGTTTCTATGGGGTTTTAGACTGGTACCCTTGAGCGGACAACTCAAGGGGGAAGGCATGAAATCATCGACTGCACCGTTGATCGACTAGTTTTACCGTAAATAAGCCTTTCCGAATTTAGGGGTGATATAAAATAATAAGGGCACAACCACTCATCAAGCGTTGCTATAGGATTTGTATTGGAATGAGTGGAGTATGATGTTGAGCATGATTATGCAATAAATGAGCTGTAAAGGCATGTAGTCATGTATTTTCACGTTGTGAAAGCAGTAAATACAACAGTTGTAATTGAAAGCGATTACAAAGGAAAACAAGGAAACATGTTAGTTTTGCTTTTAAGAAAAAATTAAATACTTGAAGGAAATAAACAATTAATTGCAAATAAGGGGAGAGGGAAGAGGTGCAAATTCACAAAGTAGTTTGAAATGGTAAAAGCCTAGAAATTCGCAGCAGAGTCACCATGTTGTCGCGCCCCCTTTTTAACTCCTCCTTTCGGATCGGTCAGGGTTCTTGACATTACTGTGACAACTCCTTTCCTTTTGGGAAAGGGGTATGCAAGGAATCGGAAAGTCGCCACCTAACAAATTAAGGTGCGTTAGGGAACCTACTAAGGATCATTTACAAACAAAGATTTGGATAACCAGAGATAGGGTAAGGGCTGGAAATTACTCCAAGGGGAAGGTGTTAGGCACCCCTCAGAGTCCAAAATTGTGGTTCCCGGCCAAAAAACATTGTGAATTTAAGCCAGTAGCATATAGGCAATTAAAGTTTAAACAAGTAAGGGTTTTGAGAGAATTCGTAGTCTAAGCACACATGTGAAAGTAAACTTGAAAAGATTAAAGCTTAAAGATAAGGTTTTGAAAGATTTATAGTCTAGATACATATGTAGGGGGAATCCTAGGTTATTTATCCTATAGGATCACATCGGTACAATTCCCGGTAATCACTACTTATAAGAGGGGCTACAAGTGGCATTAGTGCACCGGTCATCATATCCATATCTACCATTTCCCACCACTTAGCGATTATTTAAGTGAATTTTAATTAACAACCTCTATTGCGTGTTGTTACCCGTTCCTTCTTAATGGCCCTGGAGGATTTTAGGACCTCTACCTATAGGCAATTCTAGACAGACCCCCTAAGGTTTAAAGGAGAAAATACTAAGGAGACAAGCAATAACACAGAGGACTCCAACAAATAAACGGGAAAAAGCAAATAAGAGGCTCAAGTTTACCTCCGCAGATAATGCACGTAAACAGCACGACTCAAACACGAATAAGAGTAATATTATTAGACAGGATCCTAAGGCATGATGTCTAGGTGAGTATCAAAACACAAGAGATATGCATATTAATTTTATAATTCAGAAATAGAGACCTAACCAGTTTGCCCACTCATTTTAAGTCTGTTGAGCATTAAGCAACTAACACAAAGAGGCAGCTTCTAGTTATAGCAGTTTCAGTCACCTAAGGCTTGCCTAGGAGAGGGACAGTGTACACTAGTAACCAAAATTATTAAGGAAAAAACCGCTATAAATTGTTTTACCTAAACATGATGTTCTAGGTGTTAAAGTATACATAATTATTACCAGTTTGTTAAGGGAACATGGTGAGATTGTTTTACATCTTTTTATGCATTGACAGTTTAACTAAGTGCGATTGAGTGAGTACGTATGAAGTCATGATATCTAGTATGCACACACATAATGCAGAGTGACTTGCATGCAAAATTCCTAGGCAGAGTTTTAGATACAGCCTTATTAGACATGATTTTGCATGAGTAGAAGTTTAATGTTATCATTTATCCTAGTGACAGGATTTCTAAGTGATAGCGATCATACCAAATGAGATGCTGAAACAATGTAAAAGACCTAAATCATGATATCTAATGTGCATGTATAAGGCCGAGTGATTTATATGCAAAATTCCTAGAAGCAGGATTTCTAGTTGCTCAACAAGTTACAACATTAGACATGGTCTCAAATTATGCATAAATAACAGTTTGCGCCAATGTTGTCATTTAACCTAAAGACAGGATTTCTAAGTGATAAAGCAATAATGTTAAAATGAGGTGCTGAAAAAACAATATATATGAACCTAGGTGGGGGGCCATGGCATCTAATGCATGATATGCTTTGCACATATGAGTCCTAAACATGAATCCTATTGCACACAGAAGAAATGTAAACTAAAGAGCATGGTTTCTACCCTTTGATATCTATAACATGTATACCCTTCCCCTTTTTCACTATCCATCCCCAGTATTTTTTTTAAATAAATTATTAAAAACCATTATTGAATGAATTACATAAATAAATATTAAAAATAAGAAGATATACTATAGGGAGCCTACCAATAGGCCCAAATTTCCATAGTTTCCAATGCCAAAAGATATTTCACAGCCTTTCATATAATCCGGGTGTGTCAGAGTTCCCTACCAACCTCAAGGTATCCCGGGCAGTGCTCACACCCAAATTTCTTAACCATGGTTGAGTAAGTGCAGTGTGGAAGAGCCAGCTCAAATGTATCAGAGTTCAGGTGGATCTCATAGGGATCCCAATGCAGTCGCACATTAGAGGGGCAAAACTTAGATGTCTAAGAGTAGAGTGAGAGTTCTTGACATAGTTTAAAAATGATTTGAGTAGGAAAATATTTTAAACAAGAAAGACTGGTTTGAAATGAGTTTGGCAAAACAATAGAGAAATAGTTTGAAAAGAGTAAGGCAGTCAGAACAAACCAATCTCAAGAACAGGTTCAGTAGCATACATAGAACAAAGAATTGAGACAAGTTCAGCAACCAAAAACAGGGTGATGAGGAATTGGGGACAAGAAGAGATCATATAAGGGTAAGAACATAGTAGGCAGAGTCACACATATGTTTAGAATCAAAGAAATTCTAAGGGCTTCAGGGATTAAGGTATCATGCATCTCAAACTTACACATAAAAGCTTAGGCTAGTAATCAGAGAAGCATAATTGAATGAGAGCCTAAAAAGGGATACAAACATGCTAAGTCTAAGGGAGGGGACACATAACATGCAAAGGGAATAACAATGCAACCAATTTAAGTACAAACTTCACAGCAGAACCACAAGAAAAATATACTAGAAATAGGATGAATTGAAGTAGTAAAGAAACATATAGTTTTTGAAACTTAAACTGAAATTAGGACATACCAGTATAGAAGAGAGCACACACAGAATGAAGAACCAAAAGTATAGTAGCCAAAGATAATAGAGAGCATAGGAGACCATTGTGTAAGAGAGAGAGTTTTTGAACAGTGTGTTCGTCTGTTTGATAATGAAAGACTAAGGTACTTATAGTTTTAAAACAGGAATAAAATAAGGTAAAAATAATAGTTCAGCAGTAATTATAGAAGTATATATCAATTAAAATCAAATTAGTATAAGGACTTCCTTTAATTAAGGAATCGTACTCAAACGGTAGTAGACATGTTAAAAATAAGGAAAGGAATCATGTAAAGTTGATTATAACATAAAGAAAGTAACCTAAGTATAGTATAGGTAAATCACATGTAAGTAAGGCCAAGTTCAGAATTTTATTTAAGGAAAATATATATGAATTAGTTTGACAATAGAATGAACCATAGAAACAAGGCAAGAAATAACTTAAACTCCGGAAATCAGTAAGGAAATCCTCAAGTGAAGTTATCAATCAAAGGAAAATGTCATACATGAGCGGGATAGGCATGATACAATTAAGGAGAAACCGAAAATCAACATGTCTTAATTAAGGAAATGCTCAAGAATCAGTAGAGAATATTATGCAAAATCAGTGAAGGATCAATCACAAAGATTCAGGGATTCACAAATAGAGAAAATAGCACTGATTTAGCACAAACTTATGAGAATAAGAGTAATAAACATATAATAGTCAATGAACAAATATTACTGAGCATGTAAATGCAATTTAAGCAAACAACTCAATAGCAGAAATGAACTCTGTGGGTCCAAATAGGATTAACATGTAGCCTAAACATGGTTTCAAACATGGATCGCAGCTTCATTACTCTTGCACGTAGAAACATCATGGATAAAAAAAGATATAATAGTACACGGTACCACAAAATCATCCAGCTCATAATTCACACTGTGGACACCTACACGCCCGTTACCTAGCATGTGTGTCACCTCAACACCAAACACATAACACGTATATTCAGGTGTTTATACCCTCAACACCAAGTTTAGAAGTGTTACTTACCTCGAACAAGCTGAATCTAATACCTAACAAGCCAAACAATACTCTTGCAATGCCATCCTGCTCACATCAACCTCCAAATGGCCGAAACTAGCCAAAAGAAACTCAAATACATCAAATATGGCCTAAGGAAACAAACCTTATGGATAAAGTTCGAAACTTTAAACAAAATTGCAAAGTCAACCAAAAAGTCAAACCCGGGCCCCGCGCTTCGGAACTCGAAAAACTCACGAAATCTGACAATACATTCAATTACGAGTCCAACCATACTAGTTTCACTCAATCCAACTCCGAATCGATTGTCAAAACTCGAAAAATCAATTTATAAAATTTTAGACAAAACTCCCAATTTCTCTTTTAAAATCATCAACCAAATGCCAAAAAACGAGGATAGATTCATGAAATATATTCAAACCCAATTAGAAAACACGTAACTCAATCCATGTGCTGAAAATTGCTTCAAAAATCATCTCAATCCTAGCCCCAAATCTCAAAATATGATAAAAGAACCAAAACCTCGAAATATAGGTTCTGCCCAGGCATGTTCGCACCTGCGAATCATAAGCCCCTTCTGTGGCGTTTCTTTTGAGACCATAATTAGGCTTCTGCATAGAATGATAAGAGACTTATCCTTTGCACCAGCGGAACAAGCTCCGCTTCTGCGCAAATGGAGGTGCGACCTTAATCACGCTTCTGCGATGCTCCTCGCTTATGCGCTCAAACTCACCGCATATGCGATTCCACAGATGCGCCCAAAATGACACTTCTGTGCAACCAGCCTACTTTGCTTCAGCGAAGAAGATCCTGCATCTGCGAAGTCTCTTCTGCGACCAATATTCTGCTGATGCGGATACACCAGTACCGAAAATTCCTTCAGCAATGCAATAAGAGATAAAATGATATGAACCACGTCAGTAACTCTCCCGAGCCCCTTAGGACCCCGTCAAAATTTACCAACAAGTCCCATAAGGTAACACAGACTTAGCAAGGCCTCAAATCATGCATATCAACATCGAAATGGCGAATCGCACATCTAATCTAGCACGGTGAACTTTAAATCTTTGAACTTCAAAAACTCGTGCCGAAACACCTCAAATCAACTCAGAATGAACTCAAAATTATGCGCACAAGTCCTAAATGACATAACAAAGCTATTCCAATTCCTGGAATCACAATCCAAACCCGGTATCATCAAAGTCAACTCCTAGTCAAACTTATAAATATTCCAAACCTTCAAATTTTCAACTTTCGCCAATTAATGCCGAGACCTTCTAGAAATGTCCAAATGAAAATCCAGGCATACGTCATAGTCCGAAATAACTATCCGGACCTAGAGGAACCATCAAAATTCCGATCTTGGGTCAAATACTCACAAGTGAAACTTGGCCAACTATTCCAACTTAAAGCTTCTTAGTTGATAATCAATCTTCCAAATCAAATTTCGAATAACATGAAAACCAAAACCGAAGATTCATACATGTCATAATACATCATACGATGCGTCTCAAGAATTCAAATAGCTTAACAGAATACTAATGCGCGAAACAACCAGTCGGGTCATAACAGAGACTAAATAGGAAACATAAAGATAAACTCCATAAAGAACACCATCATGAAATTAACACATAAAGCAGAAAATATAGATGGTAACCAAGGTAGAGAGAATGTATATGTCTAACGAACGAGTAATCATAACAAAAATTCAACTTTCTTTCTTTTCGCAAGTAACAACCAACTAACTAATTTTATTTCAAACTGTACGAAAATACTCTTTGTGCCAACGTCATATAAACCCCACTGAAATACTCATCGATCCAAAATTTTCCCTAAGGCCCCAATCATCATCTCCTATCACAGATAATGAAGCTCAGGTAACATTCAAATAACAAGTATAGATATGGGTTCATTACACTAAAATTAAGTTACGTGTATAATCCCATCTAAAACAACAGATTAAATCCTTTTGAAGATGTCATATATTCTAGCATGATTTCTAATACAGTTAATTGAGTTTATTAGTCATCGAATTAAATGAGGCATAAGTTAAGGGATTACCAAGTTCAACTAAGGTACAAAGAAGCATATAATTCAACTCCCAAGTATGGAAACCCTGGCACATGCATATATGCTCGTCACCTCGTATATGAATCATCCCCACATGTAGCAAAAAATATCACTTATTAGGAAATATTTCCCCAACAAATCTATGCAAGACCATTACCTCATTTCGTAACACAATCAATAACAACCATGGCTTTTCCTTTAGAACAAGCCTCCAAACCAGTATAATCTAGACAAATATCATTCAAACAATTCAAAATAAGCTTTAGAAACTACCCACGAGTGAAGAATATTTGATTTTGATCATAATTAAAAAAAATCCACAAAAAGTCAACCCCAACTCATGTGGTCAAATCCGAGATTCGAGCCAATTCCTGATTACCCATTCGCCCCCGAGCCCAGATATGTAATTTATTTTAAAATTTGATCTCAATTTGAGGTTTACAAAATTCCTAAATTCTATCCAATATCCCTAATTTCTACCATAAAAAGTAATTAAAATCTATTAAAAACAAGTTAACTTATCTTACCAATGAATTTGAGAAGAAAATGCTCTTCAAAAATCACCTCTAGAGAACCTAGGGTTGAAAATGGTGTAAAATGAGCTATCTCCTGATTTTCTCAACTCTTACCTAGTTGCAGGCATTTCGACATTTGATCTCAATTTAAGGTTTAACCCACCATCGCATATGCAGAACCCACCTTGTCCGCAAATGCTATACTAACTTCGCAAATGCAAAGTGCCAGCCCCCAGCCCATTTTCGAAAATGCATACCTTGACAGCAATAGGGATGCTTGCATTTGTTTCCAGGACCTCGCAAGTTCGCGCAATCAAAACAACCCCTTATCTGACGGAGGAATTGAGCCTGATGATCTGAATAGCTTCCTGTGAAACCCCGTATTCATAAAGCATGATAAGAACTTTATGCTGGCAACACACTTATTGATGACTGAGCTGGGCGGGCACTATAGGAACTTTGGCTAATGGATGAACCACGAGGAACATGGTGAGCTACCTGAATGGTTCTAGAAGAACGGCCTATGCTGTAATAGGACTGACCTTTAGATGAGGCACTGCTGAAACTACCTGAACTATGAGGCCTCTTGGCCTCCTCCTCCTCATGCTCCTTCCTGCGAACCAACTCTAAGCGTCTAGCAATCTCGACCACCTGGTCAAACATAACATCTGTCGCAAGCTCACAAGCCATAATGAAGCGCAAACCATAGTTGAGGCCATCAATGAACCTCCTAATATTTTCCCTGATAGTGGGAACCAACCATACCGCATGACAAACTAACTCTAAAAAACCTCATGTCATACTGAGTCACAGTCATACCCTCATGTGTAGCTACTCAAACTACCTAGGAAACTCCTCTTTGTGAGTCTGTGGGACAAACTTCTATAATATGAGATGTGAGAACTCATACCATGTAAGTGGTGTTGCATCGACTAGACTGATCAACTCATATGCTTGCCTCCATCGGTAAGTTACCCCTGCTAGCTGAAAAGTAGAATATGAAACCCTACTGGTGTCCATAATACCCGTTGTACGAAGAATCCGCTGGCATCAGTCTAGAAAATCCTGAGCATCCTATGATTTGGCCCATTGAACTTTGGAGGCTTAATCATCCCAAGAAACTCCAATATCTTCTGCTCCTCATCACTCATACGGGGACCAACCTTGGCCCTAGCGACAGCAACCAGCTGAACTGCAATACACTCGGTATCTGGTGACCTTGAGCTAGATGCTCTGGAGTACGAGTTGCAGGAGTCTGGGCACCTGTTGTGGCTTGTGAAGTGGCTGGTGCAGCTGGAACTGAAACTGCTTGAGCCAAGCTCATGCAGACAGTCAATATTTGGGTAAAGGCCTCCTTATGGCCTAGGATCAGAATGGGCACTGTTGGTGCTTTATCTGGTCCCACCGGCTCCACAATCTCTAGTACCTGCTCCTAATCATGAGTAACTGGTGTCTTTAACGGCTCTTCTCTGGCTATAGTACAAGCCACACCTCGGCCTCGACCTCTATCACGGCTCTGACCTTTATCGCGACCTTAACTGGTGGCACTGATGGCCGTCTACCTAATTCGTTAGCATGTGTCCTCACTATCTATGAGAGAATAGAGGATTCAAGTTTAACTTTCGAAAATAACAAGTTTTCACGTCAAGAATACAAGAGAGTAAAGTTTCCTAACAGTTTGGTAGCCGCTCAAAGATAAGTACAGAAAGTCTCTGTACCGATCCACAAGACTCTATTAAACTTTCTCACAACTTGTAATACCTATGAACCTAGAACTCTGATACCAACTAGTCATGACCCAAAATCCCAACCCGATGTGATGGCGCCTAACACACCGACTAGGAAAGCCAAAATATAACAATAAAGAACCAAAACAACATAATTTATAAAAATATCTTGTGTCTAAAATCTCAATATGACAAGATACCGATAATACAAGATAAATCTCCAAAAAACTAGTAAATATAGAGTCATGACCTCTACAATGGAGTACAAGTCTAAAACTAAATAATAATATTGTCTGAACTGAAACAACAATACATATGAAAACACAAGTCAAAATGGCGGCCAAGAATGCAGCTCTACCTCGCCTCTCGATGCTCAGTCCAACAAGCAAATCTATTGCTGATAACTGGTCCCCACACCTGGAATCTACACAATTAAGTGTTGTGTAGTATGATTACAACCGACCCAATGTACTTGATAAGTATCATAACTAACCTTAGCGAGATAAAATAAGCAACAATTATAATGATACCTACTATAACCTGTACAGTTTCATATCCAACAAGTACAAAACAATAATGTGATAATGTATAATGTACTTAAATGACTATCTCTGTGTGTGCATACAGTTACTCAAAATCTCTGTCCACTCACTGGTACAACATATAAGATGATATGCAGATAAATCAAATAATAAACAATGGAAATTGCAAGTAAAGATGAAATGCAATTTCAAACAGCACTAGCCAGACTTTCCTAAACCTCTCCACATCCATTTCGAACCACAATTAGTTTTACTCTACATCTGTGTGTACACCATCAAGAGAGAAACACGATAGGGTGACCCTAGAGGGATGGATCTGTATATCTACACACTACACTAATAACTCACGTGCAACATGGATAACTCACTTGCTAATAATATCAACCGTACAGACAACTCGCGTGTCGCACAGATAACCCACGTGCTATAATATCAATATCTGGATCCGTATGGACGACTCACATGATGCACGAACAACTCAGGTGCCAATAATATCAACCCCACAACAACTCACCTTCCAACAATCGCAATTCGCTCGACGTGGTCACAGTCTACCAATCCATCTCATAACACTGAGAGAGAAAACATACGAGAATACATTTACACGATCAATGTTTATAAATGTCATACTCCTGGACTAGTATAACCAACATGCCATAGTGTAGGCATGTGCGATGTGTGTTATCACAGCTAAAAACAGACAGTTTCATCATGGATTAGCAGTTTATCAGTTCCAACCAGGACAAATAACCTCAATGAAGTCTTAATGTGGTAAATATAGTTCACGGAGGGGTACAAATAGGAGACACATCTCAGCTTGAAGCCTAAATATTATTTCAAGGCATGGTATAGCCTAAATACTACCCCGAGCATGAAAATAGTACCTCATGCACGCATATGGGATCAACCCTACACATATGTGCCACTCATAGCACGTAGCTATCACAAATAATTCAGGCAATTAGAGTCTCAACGAAGTTTAGATAATATACTTACCTCAAGCACACCAAATAACTCTTCTAACAAGTCCTTCTCGCGTGTATCAATCTCTGGATGGATCGAATCTAGCAAAAACAACGCAATACGATCAACAAAATCCAATGGAAGTGATTCCAAAAGATAAGGCTAAGATCTTTAACTCAAGTTAAGAAGTCAACCCAAAATATCAACCCCAGGCTCGCACCTCGGAACCTGAAAAAATTCTCAAATTCTGATAATCATTCAATTATGAGTACAACCATACCAAAATCATCCAATTCCAACCATAAATCAACCTTCAAATCCTTAGATTTCACTCTCTAATGACATAGTCCAAAAATCCCCAAATTCTAACTTAGGTTCATGAATATTAGGCTAAAAAATCACTTACCTCTTCAATCTAGGTGGAAAGCTCTCCAAACATAGCCCTAGCCCGAACTCCACAATTCCAAAATAAGAGTAAAATCACAAACCCTTGTTTTTATGAACATGCCCATCACTTCCGGACCTACGCCCCAATTTTCTGCTTTTGCGGTAAAAAATTCTCTTTTGCGCTCCAATGTCCACTTCTGCGAAATCCCCTACCAACTCATCCTCGCACGTGCGGCTAATAAATCCGCATCTGCGGACTAGCAGATGCGGTCCTTCTCTACACCTACGAAAATCCCATAGCCAGCCCCGATTCTTCTTTTGGGTCCGTCCAACCACACCTGCAACACCGCATCTACAGCCAACCCCACCGCATGTGCAATTACACTAGCAATCCAAAATCTTCAGTAATGCTCTTGTGATGACCCAAAAGGTCATCCTAAGTAATTCTAGCTAAATCTGTGTTTCGAGGCCCCGAAAGCATCCGTTAATCTCACCTCGATATGCATGTGCAGCCCGGGCATGTAGCCGGGAAGCTTCTATGTGAAAATTTGATAAAAATGGAACTTTCAATTGAATAATTGAATAAAGTTGACTTTGGTCAATATTTTTGGTAAACGGACCCAGACCCATGATGTGATGGTCCCGGAGGGTCCGCAGGAAAAAGAGAGACTTGGGCGTATGCCCGAAATCGAATTCCGAGGTCCCTAGCCCGAGAAATGAATTTTTAAAAGAAAACTGTTTTCTATAAATGATAAAGACTTTTGAAAATGAATAATTATGTGCAAACCATGTTATCGGGCCCGTATTATGGTTTCGTAGCCTGGAATAGATTTATTATGTGTTATGTGACTTATCTGTGAAATTTGGTGTAAAACGGACTTGAAATGACGTGATTCGGATCAAAATTGAAAAAGTTGAGCTTTATGAAGTTTTGAGAAAAATCTATGAGTTTTAAGGTTTGNGTGTTTTTGGTTTTGAGACCCGAGGGCTCGGGTGAGTTTCGGGTAGCTAACGGGGTGTTAAAGAGTCAAAAATCTGGTGTCTTGAAGTCAGATCTGGTGTCTGGTGTTTTCTTCTCTGCGATCGCACCCTTGAATCTGCGATCGCATAGGCTTATCCTGAGGGACCCAACTGTTGTTCTCTGCGATCGCATGATTGCCTCCGCGATCAGAGACTTATGCCCAGATGCCTCACGCGATCGCATCTCTCTCTCATGCGATCGCATAGAGTGAGGGTAGTCTTGGGTGGGGGCTGGCTAGCTAGGTACCCTTCGCGATCGCAGAGGGCGGGGTCTTTGGGATATGCGATCGCATTCATGTATTTGCGATCACAGTGTAGGGGAATTTCAGGTCCTTCTTCGCGATCGCATTCTTTCAGCCGCGAACGCAGTGCGTGTGAACCAGACTCTCCGGGATCGTAATCCTATTCCCCCGATCGCGATGTACATTTTTGCCCAGTTCTTTAGAAAGTCCAAAAATAGAACACTCTACAAGGGATTTCATTATTTTCAGCCTTCCCCTTCTTCTCCAACCTCCATTGAGGACCTCTAAGCCAATTCTTCCTCCATAGCCTCGTGGGTAAGTATTTTCTACATCGTCTTCTTCCATTTTCCATCATTAATCACTAGATTCTAGGCCTAAAAACATGAAATCAAAGTGAGAAATTGGNCCAACCTCCATTGAGGACCTCCAAGCCAATTCTTCCTCCATAGCCTCGTGGGTAAGTATTTTCTACATCGTCTTCTTCCATTTTCCATCATTAATCACTAGATTCTAGGCCTAAAAACATGAAATCAAAGTGAGAAATTGGGTTTTTGGGTAGTGTTAGGTTTTTGTGAAAATTGGGTGATTCAACCTCAATTTGGGGTCGGATCTTAAAACTAATTACATATTTGAACTTGTGGGGTAATGGGTTAACGGTTTTTGTCCGAACCTCGAGTTTAGACCACGTGGGCCCGGGGGTCAAATTTCGGTAATTTTGGAAGAATGCTAGAAATTGAATATCAAGGCTATGGGATTGTGTTATTGAGTTTTTATTGATATTATTGAATTAATTATGCCTAGATATCATTGTTTCGGAGTGTGATTATAAAGGAAATACGGTCTTAAAGGGTTGATTGCTATACTTTGGACCAAGGTAAGTGTCTTGCCTAACTTTGGTGAGGGAATAGGTATTATTTGCTATGTGCTAAGTGATTATCATGTTCATTGCATAGGTGAGGTGACGAGTACCTATGCAATGTCTGTGAAGCATGCCCGTGAGTGTATTTTGATAGAAATTGCAGTATTTCTTTCATGTTTAGTATATTATGGGATTGTCTTTACTTGGTAATTTATTCTTGATTGAAAGTATTGGCTGTTTGAAAAGTGTTAATATGAATGATAATCCAAGTGTAGAGTATGCGATTGAGGTGATTGGTTATAGCTGAGACCCTTGCCGGGCATTTATTGAGTTATTAATTGATGTTTTTCCCCTTTTCGGGTATTTTGAACTGCTTATTTCCACTATGCTGTACTCCTTGCCATTTTATCTGTAATTGTTTGGTGAGGAAGAGAGTAAAAGCACGAAGGGTGATTTCGTTCCATAATACTTGATTACATTGCATAGTGAGGAAGAGTGTAAAGCACGAAGGGTGATGC
>ML283511.1:15109-64519 GCA_005239495.1 Nicotiana undulata | reverse complement strand
ATATATATATATATATATATATATATATATATATTTGTGTTCCCATTGGTTTTATTTTTGATAATATTGAGAAAGTTATGAGAATATCAGTTTAACCGTGTTACGAATTCTGAGGTTTACGGGACTAATTGATTTCATTCGATTATTTACATTTATTGTTGAAAGTGTTGGTTGTTCTCTTAATCCTATCATGGTACGTAAAGATTGAGTTGGGTTGACCGTGTTACGGTGAATACATATATTTGGGCTAATATTATTGTGGAATGTTGTTGTTTAAAGCTTACGGGCTATGTTGTTTTTTGTTTGAAATTTTTGAACCAAAATGTTGGTGTGATGAGGGTGGATAATTGGTGTGATAAGGTGGATAATTGGTGTGACAAGGGTGGATACTTGGTATGATAAAGATGGATAATTAGTGTGATAAGGGTGGATAATTGACTGTGATACGGGTGAATACATTGATTGTGATATTGTGATTGCATGCCGCAACAAGATAGTGAAAATGGGGAAAATGATGTTTTACTGATTTTTAAACTTTAAATGATTTGGAAATTCTTGCTTTACCNAATTGAGGTAAGTGTTTGGTCTAACTTTGACTTGAGGGAATAGGAATCCCTACTTGTTTGCTATATTGAATGCATGGGCGTGGTGTATAGGTGAGGTGACGAGTATCTATGCACCACCTAATTTGCTTGATAAACATGACCCCTTTCCCGTTACCAAGTTAATTGATTCTTGGCTTAAATGTTTTATGTTTATTAATGTTTCTACGATTACTTGGCCTTATTCCGTTGTTGTTAAATGTTGTTATGGTTATTTGAAAAGAGCNATGATGTTTTACTGATTTTTAAACTTTAAATGATTTGGAAATTCTTGCTTTACCTTACAGTTTTTCTTATATTTCGTACATGTGATTATTTTAAAGTAAAGTTTGGAAACTTGGAGATTTACTTGAGTATTGGTTATAGCTGAGACCTGGAAAAGGCGGCTAAGTTATTTCATTGTTGCTGCAATACTTAATTATTTGTTTGATTTCCTTCTTGCTTTATAATTATTGTCTTAGTTATATTTTTCTTCTTCGTGAAGAATTATTTTATTGCGTTATTGTATATATTATTGTCACAGGTTATTCGTTGTTAATGCCCCGCCATAGCCTCGTCACTACTTCGTCGAGGTTAGGCTCGACACTTACTCAGTACATGGGGTCGTTTGTTCTGATACTCTACAATCTTTTGTGCAGATCGAGGTACCGACCATCAGTAGGGATATTTAGAGCGGCTATTCATTTATTCGGAGACATGAGGTATATCTGCCGACGTTCGCAAATCCCTATAGTCTTCTCCTATTTTCATAAACGTTGTTTTATTTTATTCAGAACAATTACATTATTTCTTTCAGCCCAGTATTTTTAGTATTCTCTAGTAGTTCGTGAATTGTGACACCAGACTATGGGGTAGTTCTAGATCTATTTTTGTATAATTAGCTCGTGGTTCGTTTTGATTTAATTGTTTAGTATTTTATCTGTGGAAATAATTTACATTAAGTTTACTTTAAATTTATTTATTGATGCTTAAGACAATAATCAAAGGAAATTAGCTTCTCGAATTCTAACATTGGCTTGCCTAGCAAGTGTGGTGTTAGGCGCCATCACGATCCCTAAGGTTAGGGAATTTGGGTCATGACAGGCGGTCATGAAAATAAATTCAAAGACAAAAAGTCTATTATACAATGCTATAAGCGGAAAAGAATTTGAGAAATTATCAAATTGTGACACAACTAAAGAAATGTGGGATAAATTTGAAGTTACCTATGAAGGTACCGGTAAAGTAAAAGAGACAAGGATAAACCTTCTTATTTGTGATTATGAGTTGTTTTAAATGAAGGATGATGATGCCATTGAAGACATGTTTGGCCTATTTAGTAAAATAGTTGGATATCTAAAATCTTTCGGAATACCATATTCAAGTGGTGAACAAGTCAGAATAATTCTAAGACGTTTACCTACTTTATGGCAACCAAAATTGTTGCTCTTGAATGCAAGATCTCGACAAACTATCATTTGATGAACTTCGTGGAAACCTTATAGCCTTTGAGAAAACCCATCTCAAAAAGCATGGACATGAAGTGAAGAAAAAAAGTGTTTCTTCTAAATCAACACTTGTTGAGTCTGAAAGTGAAGACGAAGAAGAAGGAGACAAACATCAAGATGATATTGTATTACTTTCTAGAGTTGTCTCTAACACTACGCGAGAAGCAAGAATAATAGAAGAGGCAAATCAAGTTCTAGAAAAGTTAATGAAATAAGTGAGGAGAAAAATAATAATAATAATAATAAATGCTACTAATGCGGAAATTATGGTCATATTCAAGCCAAGTGTCCAGAACTAAAAAGAAAACTATCCATGGACAATAGGATTTGCCAACCTTTGCTTCATGGCACAAAGTGAAACAAGTGAGAAAAGAAAATATTTGGTGCCTGGAGTGATGAAGATATATCAGACAACGATCATGAGGAATCTACAAACAACTGCTTCATGGCCCAAAGTGAAACAAGTGAGATAAGATCTCATGACTGTTATAAATGTAATGAACTTCAAAATATCGTAGAACATACTTTAAAAGATGTGAGAAAAATTCTTGATGAGCTCAAGAAGACTAAACGGGAGAAGAACAACTGGGAGACCCAACTTGAAGAATATAACACGTTGAAAAAGGAAAAAGAAGGGCGGGATATTCTACTCGAAGAATATCAGGTTGAAAATGAATTACTTCAAGAAATAAATGCGAAATTTTACAACAAATGAATAGTTTGCATAAATCTTCCCGTCAAATGATCGATCGAACAAGCGGGATCATTTTCTTAATAACTCCAAGTTGACAGACAATGGATCTACTAGTAGACGCCCTACTTCAAACAAGTCAACTCAGGAAAGTTTCAAATCGACTAAGTCACCTGCTGCTAAGTGGTAAATACTTTAGTTCTTTTGTTACATGTCACTACTGTGGTAATTTTGGACATTAGACATTTGTATGTAATTATACCAAAAGTCATGTTAGATCAGAATTTGTTTGGAGACTTAAACAGTTACAGGCATCTCAAATTATACAAGCTACTAACCATGAATGACCCAAAAAGGATTGGGTACCAAAAACAAACTAATTTGTTTTGCAAGAATTCTTAAGTCCAACCATAAAAAGGATCAAAGATGTTTGCATATTGGTTGGTCGATGCACATGCTTAAAGATGCTTCAAAGCTCTTACATATTCAACCAAGGATGAAGGAAATACGACGTATGATCTAAATAAGTGACTGGTATCACTAAGGGTTTTTCAAGTTCTTTTCGCAGCATTAGGTGATACATATCCAATTATTGGTTTAGTAAAGTATAGCCTTGTATATGCGTAATAGTCACCTATATACACTTTGAGTCAACTAGCTACATCACATAGTTATTCTATTTGGTATTTTTTTTATACATGATATAGAGACTTTAAATAGCTTGATTACATGTCTTGCATGAACCATGTCATTTGCATAAGATATTAGGACAAGCAAGCATGCGATTATATTGATATCGTACAAACTTGACTCATGCCTATATGTGTCTTAGATTATTCTTGAAGTGAATAATATGTGTGATATATGTTTCAATTGTAAGAATACTAATACTTCATTCAAATCAAGAAAGTTATCCAACCTTGAGGTCACTTCTGCATTTTCGGGCAATACTCAAAAGGTTGAAGACACAAGGTATGTATTTCTACAATTGGTGATTATTCACCTCAATTGGGTTATGTTCTAGATCTATATTGGATAACAATTCATATGAGATATGATATGAAGAAAAATCAATTCTTGATTATGTTCATCATTTTGGTCAAATGTCTATCCACTATCATGGAAAGGACAAAAGTTGCTAAGATTGACGATATCCTCATTAGCCTTTGCTACCAGCTAATATTATGGACACAAATTTATCTTATTGGACTCATGTATCTTTGCGCAAGAGTGCGAATGCAGATTGGTATTGGTACATTCATACAAGCTGATCTAGAAAATCCATGAGAAGCATTACGGTGAATGATGTATTCTAGAAATACAAGAATAGTTTAATAATGTCAAAAGAGTCACAGTGTGAGAGCCGACCAAATGTATAACCAAGTCTATTCAAAAATTGATCTTGATGGCAAGGTGTTGAGAAACAAAGGTAAATTTACACCTCAAGGTTTCACAGCAAGAAGGTATGTTTCTTTGTTGACATTATTGCTATATCTTTGTGGGCATCTTATAGAGTTTTTAAATATTTCTAATATATTTTATATGGTTTTCTAATTGAAGGATTTCCTTAAAACATCCTCTAATATTAAGATCTCTCTAACAGTGTTCTTGTAACCAATTCGTTTTATGATCATCTCTAAGAGTATAGTTTCTCTTCTTTTCAAAATAAGTTATTTAAAAAAAAAACATGGTTGTTGGATTATAGCTACAAACATATATATATGTGTGTGTGTGTGTGTGTATTGGTTATACTACCGATAAGTTGTATCAAGAATTTTATAGAATTTTCAAGGTGATTGAATTTGAGAGTACAAGGGAGAACTAACATTCCTCTTCAAATTTCAAAATAATGCAAAGCAAGAAAGGAATTTCGTTCATATGGTAGAACATTCGAAAGAATTATTAAAGAGGCATGCATTAGAAATTTGTAGTACATAAGTACTGTTACGCGACATCTTCCTAAGATTCCTTGGAAGGGCGACGTAAGGCTAAGCAATTGATGTCAGTGCAGTTGGTGTACGCCAATTGAGGTCCCCTACATATGCTAGAAGAGATTGTCAGTGTCGTACGAAAAAACCAACGTCAAGAGAAACTAAGAGGACATAAATGAGAATTGAAAGAAAGCTTGATTGCATTAAAGAAAGCGATAACAGAAAGGCAACGCAGTGTCGAGGGGGAGAGACACCAGTACAGAGAATTGTTTGCTTGCTAGAAAGTTTGATTGCTTGATCCCCTTTAATAGCGCTTAAAAAAATAAACCAAAGCCACAAGACTTGACCTAACTAAGCTAGAGAAACATAATGGAAGTACATGGAATAAAACTACTCTATATTTACAATGAAAAGGACTTAGTTTTCTACAAGGTAGAAACAGGTCCGCTGTCAGCAACCTTGTCTTTGGCATCATGATCTGCGCGTGTGGCGTTGTATGCGAGCGTGGCATTTTCTACGCGCGTGATGCTGTTGGAATCTGGCTGCGGCTGGGTTCTGGCGAGGGATATTGGTGGGACTATAGAGGCACATGCACGCTTGTCACTTGGTGCAGCCAAGATCACAGGGCCATCCATGGCGCTAGGCATTTGGAGGCTTGCTAGGACACCACAGGGCGCGTCCAAGGGATCATGGGGCATGGCTGGAAAGCCGCCCATGACATTCTCCCCCACCTGAGTTGGCGACGTCCCCGACGCCTTACTTGCAAGATAATCATCGATTAGGATCTTGTAGGCTTTGAGGTTTGTTACCCTTTACCAAGTATTCTCCTCTGCATCACAACCTTGCCATTTCACCAAGAACTCTTGGTGATCCTTCCTTGAGGATTGAATCACCTAATCATCAAGAATAGCTTAGCATGCCTTTTCCCGGTTCAATTGGGGCCTCAAATACTGAGTTTTTTGAGTGGGCTCCGTGAAGGATCCTCCTTGTCTTCCCGAAAAGGTTTCAGAAGGCTGACATGGAAGACAAATGGATTTTCCACTAAGCTAGGGTATCTACCCGATATGCAACTTTCCAAATGCGCATTTCAATGGACAAGGGTGCAATTTATTTTTGCAATATGCGAGGTTCATGGACCCTTGCAAACAAGTAACGCTTTGGAATTTGACCATCACTTTGTCTCCTACTTGGTATTCAACAAAGTGACGATTTTGATCAACATGCCTCTTCATCCGCTTTTGGGCTTTGACAAGATAGCTCTGCACTATCTCTAAATTTCGCTTCCATACTTTTGAGAAGCTAGTAGCTCGAGGAGATTTTGACATGTTTAGTGCATTCACAGTGTGTGGGAGTAGCGGTTGCTTCCCAATAATAATTTCAAAAGCGCTTTTGTTTGTACAAGAGCTCCTTTGTAAATTGAAACACAGCTGAGCAACATCCAAAAGCTTCACCCAATTCTTCTGCGATCCGGTTACGAAGTGACAGAGGTATTCCTCCAACATACCATTGAATTGTTGCGTCTGGCAATCAAATTGTGGATGAAAACTTGAGTTGTGACTCAATTTTGACTCGAGGCACTTAAAGAGTTGGGTCCAAAAGTTGCTAGTGAAGTGTGAGTCACGATAACTAACGNCGGCCATCCCGGTGAAGAACGCGCCATGGAATTACTTCATTGTGCATATTATTGGCCTCAAATGGCCGATGATGTCGCTCAATTTGTGAGGACTTTTCTAGTACGCTAGAAGGACAAGTTAGACCGCTTGACACAAGCGGGACTCTTAGAAACACTAGATGTCCCAAAGAGACCTTGGGAAAGCGTTTCTCTGGATTTCATCACCGGTTTACCCAAGGTCGGAGATCTCACAACCATCTTAGTTGTGGTGGATCAGTTTTCCAAGTATGTTACCTTTATTGCAGCCCCGCAATATATATATATATATATATATATATTGCGGGGCTGCAATAAAGGTAACATACTTGGAAAACTGATCCACCACAACTAAGATGGTTGTGAGATCTCCGACCTTGGGTAAACCGGTGATGAAATCCAGAGAAACGCTTTCCCAAGGTCTCTTTGGGACATCTAGTGTTTCTAAGAGTCCCGCTTGTGTCAAGCGGTCTAACTTGTCCTTCTAGCGTACTAGAAAAGTCCTCACAAATTGAGCGACATCATCGGCCATTTGAGGCCAATAATATGCACAATGAAGTAATTCCATGGCGCGTTCTTCACCGGGATGGCCGGCCCACAAAGTATCGTGACATTGCGCCGGAAGAGTACTTCATAGATCTCCTCCTTTAGGAACATAAAGTCAATTCCCTTTCACTTTCAAGAAACCATCTTCCATGTAGAACTAGCGAGTTTTGCCCTGTCTTACCATATCAACCAAATACTGTGCAGCAGGATACTTGATGAGTAGATCCTGTATCTGGTCTTTTATGGTGGTGGCTATTTTGCTCCTCCTTAGGGTGGCGAGTAGGCACACTGATGCTAGGTCAGCTCTTCGATTGAGCGCATCAGCAACGTGATTAGTCTTCCCACTTTGGTACTCAAGTTTGAAGTGAAATTTCGATAGGAATTCCTGCCACCTAGCCTGTCGACTATTCAGTTTCGATTGGGTCATGAAATGGCTAACAACTGTGTTGTCTGTCTTGACCACAAACGGGGTTCCTGGCAGATAGTGCCTCCAAATTCTTTCTCGTGGGCGACATAGCGCTGCTATTCATCCTTCAGCTTCCGGCTCTCGTACGCTACAAGATGCCCTTCCTGTAGTAAGACTCCACCAAGAGCATAGTCGAAAGCATCCATTTGTACCTCAAATGCCATGTCCAAATCAAGGAGGGCCAAGACGGGGCTACTAGACAAAGCCATTTTTAATGCATTGAAGGCCTCCGCTCGTTTGGGTCCCCAATCCCAAGGCGTGACCTTCTTGAGGAGTTTTGTCAATGGCACTGCGATGAGGGAGTAATGTTTCGCAAATCGAAGATAGAAGTTGCATAGGCCAAGGAACGCCCTCAAGGCGTGGATATCCTTGGGTAGTGGGCAATCTGTGATAGCCTAAATCTTTTGCTGGTCCATCTTGATCAGCTCTTCCTCGATGACATGTTCGAGGAAGTCAATCTATTTTTAAGAAAAGGAGCACTTGGATAGCTTCTCATATAATTCATGCTCTCGCAATCAGGCTAGGACCTTCCACGGGTGCTCCAGGTGTTCTTCTAGTGTTTGGCTATATACCACAATGTCATCCAAGTAGACCACCAGGAATTCGTCAATGTACTGTTAGAAGACTTGGTTCATCACGGTGCAAAATGTGGCTGGAGTGTTAGTCAAGACAAATGGCATAACCAGAAAGTCGAACAACCCATATCTTTGTCACACATGCCGTTTTGTATTCATCACCCTCTGCAATCCGAACTTGCTAATACCCTATCTTAAGGTCTATTTTTGTGAACATCGTCGCACCACCCAATCTATCGAACAAGATTTCCATGAGCGGAATAGGGTACTTGTTCTTCACGGTGATATTTTTTAGAGCCTAATAATCCATACAGAGTCGTATACTACCATCGTGTTTCTTTTGGAATAGCATAGGGGACCCATATGGGGACTTGGAGGCACGATGATCCCTGTGTCTAGTATTTCCGACAACTATCTTTGAAGCTCATTGAGTTTGGGTTGTGACTATATATAAGGCGCCTGGGCGGGTGTCTTCCCACCCGACACCAACTCAATCTCATGGCCCATAGTGCGCCTAGGCCGGAGCCGCTTTGGCATATCTTGTGGCATGATGTCTTCAAAATCCAGCAGCAGCTCCTTCATGAGTGTAGGAATGGGACCCAAGGAGAGTTATATATATTCAATGTAGAGGGTAGCCAGGAACGTAGGTTCATGTCTTTTGACTCCCTTCTTCAACTACAAGGCCGAGATGTTCTCGGCGGCCATCTTCATGGGCATGCACGGGATAATGCGGGGCTTGGCCCCGTTTGTTCCCATCATTTGTAGCATGTCTACATACGGTACGGGAATGGTGTTGGTTTGCCTCAGGAATTCCAACCCAACTATAAACTCGAATTCATCTAAGATCACCACGGGCAGGTTGAATTTTCCTTCATAAGGTCTAAGCTTCACTGGTACTTCTTTGGCTATTCCACCCACTGGCCGAGGAGGTGAGTTGATAGCCTTGATACAATATCTGCCCTTTCCTACAACTATACCAAGGCGCTCCACCTGAGTCGAGGCTAAGTAGTTGTGGGTAGCACCCGTGTCTATCATCGCCCAAATGGGCTTGCTATTTACCTTCATCTCAACGAGCATTAAGGTTCTCTCTTGTTTAAGAGGAGTCCTCTCATCCGCCTTCTTTTTCCCTTTCTTGGTGATGGGGAAGGGGTCCTTCCTCTTACGGATACCAGCACCATTTCCCACTAATGCCTCAGAAATAGAGCCAATAATTGCATTGAAGGCACCTACTGGTTCGGTTTGGTCCACATCATTTGCTTGTCATCCGTCCCATCATCAAAAGCTTGATGTGCGTTCATTTGTAAATGCGGGCATTTATTATTCCAATTTGGACCGCCGCAATGACGACATCCTGAAGGGGGCTTTCTCCCCCGATCATTGTTGTTTGACGCAACACTATTGTCGCCTAAGGAAGGAGCCTTAGATTTGGTTGCACTCTGATCTCCTCCACTTTTGCTAGGGCTACCATTGCTAGGCTGGAACCCTTTGTATCCCGCTCGGACAGGCGGTTGAGACCTATCCTTGCGAGTTTCCACTTGATAGTCCCCAAGGAATTCCGCTACTTGGATTGCCTTGGGTAGGATATCTACCCTTTGTCTTTGCATATCCATATGGGCATGAGGTTTCAACCCTTCCAGGAATGTGAAGAGTTTGTCTTTGTCCCCCATGTCACGTATGTTCAGCATGAGCGTAGAGAATTCTCGCACGTAATCCCGGACTGATTTGGTCTAGCGGAGATCTCGTAACTTTTTCATTGCATTGTACTCAACATTTTCGGGGAAGAACTATAGGGGTATGGCTGCCTTCAGTTCTACCCATGTATCTAGAGCATCTTCACCAGCCCTTATGGCTTTGTACTTCACCCGCCACCAGAGTTTAGCGTCACCCTCAAGATACATGACAGCAATTTCTACCTTTTTCGCTTCTTCTAGATCCCCCAGGACATTGAAGTATTGTTCGATGTCGAAGATGACATTTTCCACTTCTTTAGCATTCCGAGCTCCATTGTATGGATTTGGCTCAAGAATCTTAAAGTTTATGCACCACGGGGGCGAGGTTCACAGCACCCCCGATTTGTTTTCCATCTCCTCGAAGCAGGCCTTGTCAAGTTGTCTATAGTTTGTTGCATGGAAGTCATCTTGTCTGCCTCTTGTGCCCTCTAGGCTAAATCCTCGGCACACTCTTGTTGGAGGACCTCGAATTTACCAAAAGTTTTGGCTGCCTCAGTGGCTGCCATTTGTCGGTTTCCTTCTGAGTCGCGACTAACTTTTTCTATGTCAACTTCGGCCTGCAGCATTCTGCAGTCCAGGTCATCCAACCTTTGCACTAGGCTGGTTTTTAGTTTAGGCACGATATCCACGTTGGGTCGTAATACATCAACTGTCTCTTCTAGGGCCGCAATGCGGTCTCCATGATTCACCATGGTTAGAAATGGTAGGAATGGAAATGTTTTCCCTCGTCCAATGTCGAGCCTTAGCTCTGATACTAACTGTTACACGACGTCTTCCTGAGATTCCTTGGAAGGGCGACATAAGAGTAAGCAATTGATGTCAGTGCAGTTCATGTCTGACAACTGAGGTCCCCTCCGTATGCTAGACGGGATTGTCAGTGTCGTACGGGAAAAATTAATGTCAAGAGCAATTGAGAAAACATAAATGAGAATTAAAAGAAAGCTTGATTGCATTAATGAAAGCTATTACATAAAGGCAACGCAGTGTCGAAGGGGAGAGACACCAATACAGAGAATTGTTTGCTTGCTAGAAAGTTTGATTGCTTGATCCCCCGTAATAGTGCTTAAAAAAAATAAACCAAAGTTAAAAGAATTAAACTAACTAAGCCAGAGAAACATAATGGAAGTACATGGAATAAAACTACTCTATATTTACAATGAAAAGAACTTAGTTTTATACAAGGTAGAAACAGGTTCGTTGTCAGCAACCTTGTCTTTGGCATCATGATCTGCGCGCGCGGCGTTGTCTGCGCGCATGGTGCTGTTGGCATTTCCCGGCGGCAGGGCGCTGGCGAAGGATATCAGTGGGGCGAAAGAGGCGCATGCACACTTGTTACTTGGCGCATCCAAGACCACGGGGCCGTCTGTGGTGCTAGTTGGGAGGCTTGCCCGGATGCCACGAGGCACATCCAAGGGGTCATGGGGCATTGTTTTAAAGATGCCCATGATAGTACTCATGCGAGCCGTCTATTTATGAGTATATGGGATATTGAAGAATATATCTTTGATGCTAAAAAGGAAAAGAAATAAAGGCGGTTCAAGAAAGAATATGATTGTGATATACAACTGGATGACATAAATCAAGGATCTGCACAAGAAAAAGATATTGTAGACAATCAATCACGGAGATCAAGAAGCTCCTGCCCGTGAATACACCAGATTCAAGAAAGATAAGAGAAAGGCAAAATCCTATGATAGAAAAATAGTACAAATCGCTACATGATTTTACAATTAGCTAAACTCTCTCTACGAATAGCAATAATTGTGAACGCAATCTAAGGGTGTGTTTGGTATGAAGGAAACATTTTTCGAAAAATATTTTTCAATTTTTTCATGTTTGGTTGGCTTAAATGATTTGGAAAATATTTTCCTCATCATCTCATTTTCTTCCTATTGGAGGAAAATATTTTCCCTATCAAAAGTAGGGAAAATATTTTCCAAAACTCCTTCCCAAGCTTCCCCATCCTATTTCTTACTCTCACCAACCCACCGCACACCCACCCACCTAACCCCACCCATGCCCTCTCTTCAAAAANAATTTTTTTTTTTTTTTTTGTAATTTTTAAAATTCTATTTTTTTTCACCCCACCCCCCTCCCGCACAATTTTTTTTTTACTTTTTCTGTAATTTTTAAATTTCTGTTTTTTTTCTTCACCACCCACCCCCGCCCCCGCCACCCCTGCCCCCCGCTCCTACTCTCGCACAAATTTTTTTTTTACTTTTTTTGTAATGTTTAAATTTCTATTTTTTATGCACCCCACCCACCCACCCACCCACCCCGGAAATTTTTTTTTTTTTATATATATTTTCAGTTTTACTTTTTTCATCTTTCTGTTACAGGTTCAAAATTTTAAAATTCCAAAGTTATGAGTTCGAAGGTTTATGTGTTTCGAAGTTTACGGGTTCGAAATTTTGTGGTTTCGAAAGTTTTGCGGTTCAGAAGTTTATGAAATTTGTGGGTTCGGAAGGTTGTTCGTTTGAAAGTTTATGGCTTCATGTTTATTGTATCAAAATTATTTATTTATACTCTTGAGAAAATATTTTCCTTGATTTGCGTACCAAACATCGAAAAATAAATAAGATTACTACTTATTTTCCAAGAAAATATTTTCTTTAAAAATATTTTCCTTTATACTAAACGCACCCTAAATCTCTTGGGTCATGTACACGAATGATCACTGAATACAATAACAAGGAAAGAACCATGCACGTCAATTATGCAAAAAAACAGGGAACCATATCAAGGAAGATTGACAACAAATATTGATCAACAGTCAGAACCATTGGAAGTAAGAAGAACAACTATTTAAAGAAGAGTTGAAGACAATCCTAAGCACGCCGCCTTCTATACAATTGTTTATCCAACTACAAATTTTTTTATTCTTCTCTTAACAAGCATTGTAATTCACTTTTGGTAGATTTACTGTGTACACAAAAGAGTGAAGAGAGACAAAATAATATTGGAGAGGTAGTGTGTCCTTAGATGTTGCATCATTATTCGTTTCTTTGATGAGCGAGTAAAAGCTAACCTTTTGCGTTGTTGGTGAGCATGTTAAACTGACCCTTGTTCGTTATTGATGAGCGAGGGAAAACGAACATTGTAAACGTTGACGGTGAACGTTGAAAATCACACAAATTGTACTCAACTCATATTACAAAGACCAAAGAGATAATCTTCTTGCAACCCAAGGGAACTGGAGTAAGATAACACATTAGTGTCGAACCGGTATAAAATTTTTGGTGTCATTTACCTTACTGCTTTCATATTTTATTATACGCGCTTACTTTTTGTTGAAATTAGTATTGGATTGAATAGAAGTACTAACAGTATTCTGCAGGTTGTCTCCATATTAGTTGACTAGGTTTATGGAGTAGTCGACTAAAAATTTAAAAATACTATAATTCACCCCTTTTGTACTTTCAAAAAGTCATTTTTAATTGTGTCTTTATAAGTATATATTTAAATATTGGATTTTAGGTTAATATGTAAGGACATTCTTATGCTCCGGCAAAGTTAGTATCTGAACCCGAAGTGCAAGAATATTTATTTGCGTCCTCACGTGGATTGGAGGAATAGACTTCTACATTTGTTACTCCATTTAGTTTTTGGTTCTTCATTCATTGCTAACTATCCTCTTTAAAGCTTGACTAATCAGATTCGCATCAGAAAATTTTATTTTAAAGTTTGATTCTATATTTAGGGTTCGATTTCAATACCCCGGCTAGGAGTGGCAAACGAGCGGGTCGGGTCGGATGTGGTTCGGGTCGAAACGGGTAATGAAAAAAACGGATGAATTATCCGACCCAGCACATATTTAACACGGGTAATAAACGGGTTAACCCGCGGATAAAATGAATAACCATATTATCTATTCATGACTTCACATTAGCCTCAAGCTCTAATATAAATTTGTTGCCCCTTGCAACAGAAGAACATCACTTAATAATTTTTCAGTAATTATGTTATCCATATTTTACCCATTGGTTACCCATTTGGTTACTCATTTTTCTAATGGATAATATGGGTAATTATCCATATTCGATCCAGTTTAAAAAAATCAATTAACCAACCCATTTTTAATGGGTTAAGTTAGATGAATAACTATTATTTTTAACTATCTTGTCAGGTCTACCTCCGGCTAAAAATAAACGAATACTTTCCATTTTACTACAACTTTGGAACGAGATATACTTCTCTTCGCTTCTCCCGAAAAAGAGGAAAAGAGATGAAAGATAAGGGAATTTACTAATTTTTTCATTTTTCTCCCTTCGTAAATTGATGTGAGGAATACTAATGTGGTTGCAAATTGTGAGAGTATCTAGCCACTCTATCCTTCACTTTTTCTTTTTTTTTTTCTTTCTTATAACACCACCCTTGTGTTTCTTTTTTTTTTGTTTATGGGGGAGAGTGAGTTAGGGTGGGCCCAGTGGTGGAGTCAGAATTTTCATCAAGGGTGTCAAAATATAAATAATTAAATATATAAAAAATCAAAGAAAATCAATGTATAATAAATATACATAAAATAATAAAAGAAATTATTTAGCAATATAGTGTAATTTTTTCAGCGAAGGGATGTTGCTTGACACCCCTTGGTTCAATGTGATTCAGCGGGGCCATCTTCATTTTTTGGGATGGCATGACAGCATGATTATAGTTAAGAGGCATGAATTATGTACATCAAATTTTCATAATAACATGATGCAGGTGTAGAATAAAGTTGACACAAACTAGAGTGTAATAATATCAACAGCTCTATAACATCAACAAATACGTCCAAACACCATGTATAAAACATTTTCTAAGGAGTTGTTACAAACGACAAAATTGACAGTACTAAGTTATTTGAGAAAGCTAATGTTTTATTCATGGGAAGGAATTCTTAGGAAAAGAAATTGATTGGATATTTGGATTAGATGAAGTATCTTAGTAACCAACCAAAGATAGAGGTGGATATTGATAAAGCTAATAATGAGGAATAAAGCTTAGGTGAGAATAAATAAGGATGACAAACTTTATCGAGAGTATATATTATGAGAATAAATTTGCCAACCATTACAACTGCTTCACCTTCGTACAGACAACTGTGTCGAGCTGTTATTGCTTTTGCCCTTTTTCTCTTTTCTTCCTTATTATCATTACTTCGTTTCTTTTTATTTTAATGGACAAGCTGTTAATTTATAGTATGGTTTTAGTTTTGAGTTGGAGTTGCAGCCTTCGTTTCTATTTACTGTCGGCCACACTACACAATTTTCCTTATCTGAAAAGTGCACACAAGTACATGCAACCCCTTTATGTACAATCCACTAAAACAAGTTCCTAGATTAGCAATTTATTAAGAGCTTAATTATGTTTAAGCACATGAATCCATAGTTCTTGTTCTACATTAACATTACCTTTTTCCTATTTTTCCTGATTGATAAACGAGCTTTTCTGATGCACAAGTACAGAGCAGCAGTAAAAACTATCTTTCTTGGAACAGTTCTGCTACAGCTTCCATTAATTCTGCCTTACACAAATTGGTGTCTAAATCAATGTTGCTCAGACTTTCATGGGAATTCAATAACCTGATGCAAAACCATTTAGCAATCCGACCAGTAATTGACCTGCATATCCCCTACGACAAGGAGCAATACACATAATAAATACTAAAGAAGGATAAACCAAACAGCGAAAAATGCATGATAGATAAAATGAACTTGTCCCCATCATGTCAAATTCATGTATTGCATGAGACAAGCAGCACGATATCACAACTATTGCTCTTTAATTTCCCTGTGATAAAGGAATTTTGGTTTCACTGATCGTTTTGGCTGCAAAATTTTATAACAAACTTTAACCAATGCAAAAATACATGTTCCAAATAAAACAGCAAAAAGTGATGTCATTAGAGGAAAACTAGGTAACGGTCTGTTCAAACTCCAAAAAGCTGTTGTGTCCGTGCCAATTGATGCAAATCTTCTACCAGATCGCCCCATCCTACAAGTGGACGAATGACCATAAGTAAACAAATTAAAATACAGACAACGGTAAGTTTTCAGTATCCAAATACTCGACAAAACTCCGAGAGTGGAATAGGTTTTGGTATTCCTTCTCGAGCTTCTATAGTTTCGATTGGACTTGTTTCTCATCTAGTTGCTTTTACTTTTTCTTCTTTATTTTCATGTATGCCAATTCATAAATACCGGTCAAGTTGTGATAATATCAAATCAGCAGTGTAATAACGACAAACTAATTTCTTTTTAAAAATAAGTGGACATTTCATAGTCTTAAGATGAGATATGATTGCGGTATATACTGCACCTCAGAAAGTCTTTGATCGGTTTCCACAAACGCGCAACACCTTTACTATCACCTGCAAAAGCAAGATTCCTATCCAGATTATTTCTTGGTATCTCTATTAATAAAAGTTAAAAGGTAAAGAATGAAGAAACTAGTGAACATGGTTAATGTAACATACTAGAAACAAATAACTTCGCTAACTTAACTGCACCAAACAAAATAAAAGGCAAGGGTTGATGGCATGCTTTGAAACATTGCATACTTGAGTGCGTTAAAGAAATGAGGCTAAGTTTGCTTTTTGATATCACATCTGAAATTATATCTAAAGGGTTCAATCTAGCAGGGTTCCCTATTTTTAGGTTCAAATGGTAGACCTAGACAATGGTCTACTTTTGAAGGGAGTGGATGAGGTGTATTTGGCAAACCCAGTAATAAACAAAATTAGAGAGAGTAGATGAGAGCTAAAGGCTTCGCTAGAACCAGAAGTTGCTAGTACTACAATTCTTCTAGCATGTTCACTTCTTTGGATCCCTCCTTATACATGGTGAGTCTTCCACATTGGCTAAGGGACGGGGACTTAGTCTTCTTATATGGCTTAGGCAATCCTCACCTCATTAGCTAGCTTTTGGGGTTAAGTTAGGCCCAATGTCCATATCTTTATCATGGTATCAGAGCCGGGCAATCCCAATTCTTTGTTTCACCAATGTTGGGCCCCCATATTATATTGTCCACGCTCTAGTTGGCAGGCATGGGCGTGCGAGGGGGTTGTCTCCCACATCGGCTACGGAATTGGGGACTTGGTCTCCTTATATGGCTTGGCAATCCTCACCTCATGAGCTAGCTTTTGGGGTTTTGTTAGACCCAATGTCCATAACTTTATCACTACCAATAGACGTAATTGTTTCCAACATAACCCTTATTTGGGTCATGCCATGTACAGGTGCTCAAATTTGCCGACTGTGACTCTGCCTTTGACACACTTCTCTGAGTGAAATTCTTCCTCTCATCAAACAAAGATTTTGGAATCTTTCAAAGAAAGAAGAAAGAATAAGAAGATATACCACCAGATGAGACTGAATATTGCTTCGATGTTGCTCTAAGTGAAGCCAACTTCTCAACTAAGGTGCGCTCTGCATCACTGACATAGGAGAAGAGAACACAGATTATTGAACATGACACATATCAGTGAACAATTTTAGATGAAACAAGCAAACATAGAAAATTAACTGAGACTTTACGTTACTTTAAAAAAAGAGGTTGACCACATGAACCCGGTTCCCTTTCAGATCCGCTTGAAGTCAATTATCTTAGGCAGAATTGATGGTATCCTACCCAATTACCATACCACACGTATAATAATTAAACAAAATAGCTACACTAAATCAAAGAGTAGAAAGTATAGACTTTGTCAGCCCCGACTTATCTAGCAGACCTATGTTAAAATGAAATAAATCTCGTTTTTCTTTTAAAGGAAATACAAGCAAGACACGAAGAGCCTTTTTAGGTTGCCTATAAGATATTTCTGGTGACAAGGAAAGAAACAGATCACAAACGATGCACGTTCATGTAAGATGCTAGTGAAAGAGGCAACATTGGGCGGAAGATAAATTAAGGACTTCCAAAGAGGTAAGGCGACAAATCAAAACGCCTTTCCTACATTTTTGTTTTGGTATGATAGATCCTGAATTGTAAGATCAGACTAAACATATATAGACAATGTAATTCTAAAGGATGAAGCTAAGGCATATATTTTGTCTCATCAGATAAACTGCTTTTCAATTAACTTCGCAAAGGAACATTTCAGGTTTATTCCAACTTCAACATTCTGCTTCTTATGTTGATTAATCACATAAGAAAGTTGATGGCTCATACATGACATTGTGTTGATGAGATTTTAGCAAAGAACTTCAGTCAAAATTCACAGAAAAAATTGGCACGAAAGAGAATTCTGCGGATTAAGAAGCCCTTTACAGTTAAATAGATGTGGCATCTTATCCCATCCAAACTGATTAATTGAACTACAGGTGTATCTGAAAGATTATATGAACAAACTCAAACCTGAGATTCTTCGGGATCTGAACATTTATCAGAAAAAGATGATCTCCTCTCACTGAAGATCTTTTCATGTCTGGCACTCCCATTTTTGACATTTTAATCTTTTCTCCAGGTTGACATCCAGGAGGAATCTGAAGATCTTTCATACCATCTACAGTTGTCACCTATAGGAGTCCAAACAAGAGTCTATATGAGGAAAAGAAAGACATCCATAAGGCCATATCCCAGGATGTGATTCTTTTAAGAAGTAATATCGCTATTATATCTACAAGGAACCATCTACAAGCACTTCAAAGCATATTAAAATGCCCAGAAACACACAATGCCGTGACGGGAAGTTGCTTGGGGTAAGGGAAGGGGAGAGCAGGGAAGGCAACAGATATGGGGAACGACTGAAAGGAGAATAAAAAGTTGCTAGCCATCCTTTCAAAACTTAATTGCCTTTAAACAGTGCCTTTTTAAGAGAGGAGAAAAAAAGCAATTAGCTTTTCGAAATGCTTCTATTACCTTCTTAACTGTCCCCAGAATGGCCTCAGTAAAATCAACATCTACTTTTGAGTAAAGGTTAAGCCCGTCCCTCCAAATATCACGATTTTGTTTGACGTGGATGATCAAATAGAGGTCACCAGCTATACTACTGCAAAGAAGACCAAATTAAGCTGTGAGGATGATAGCGAAAAGAGAAGAACATTGATGTCTATTCTTGATGAGGCCTTTCGTACACCCACCCCAATCCCCCCAAAAGAACCATAAAAATTTAGCGGCGAGAAACAGAAAAAGAGATAGAACAGAAAACGGTTAAGTTACACTTTCTAACCTAGGTGAGAGGAAAACCCTTAAGGAGTTTGGGCATATCAATAAGCAAAACAGCTAAAGCTAGATCCTTAGCCCATGTTCCTTTGGACTTTTCGGTATTACTTTTGCTTAAAGAAGTTTATAGCTATTAATGAGGACATGCTTCAAGTTGTGACTCAGAATTTCTCAAAATCTTCTTCACTCTTATGATCTATTGCACTTGTTTCACAACACAGAATGAAACAGAAGACACTAACAGCAAATCAGAAAGAGGAGCATTCACAGTCAAGAAAGTATCCACATAGTATCAAAAGGCTGGACATACATCAGAATATTGAAGATTGAGAAGCATGACATTAACACCATATAAATAATTAATAAAAAGCAGCAACATCTAAAGCGGAGCAGGCAAATCAAACATGCACTTAGACTCAGAGGAACCTGCTTCTTATAATCACGATACGATGTATTTGTTCAAGTAAACTGAAAGTTCAAATTGCATATACTGCGGATTTTCTAGTGGCTTGACAATTTTGGTCAAAGCATTAAGTTTTTACATGAAAATAGGGGAAAGCGACTTAATCACATGAACTTAGGAGCTTTAGTTAAGGGGGGACCTTTTCTTGTCAATGTTACCCTCTCCTCGAACTTGCATTGTGGCTCCGTCATGAACTCCAGGTGGAACAACCACTTTGATACTTCGTTTTGATTGTACTTGACCACGGCCACCACATTTTCGACAATGATCAGTTACTATCCTTCCATTACCTCCACAATTTGAGCACATAGATACCTGAAAACATGAATCAGCATCCAGAAAGCAAGTCAAGAAGGACCAGCAGACTAAAATATAGACAGCAGCAAGTTGTTCAAAATAATACACAGGACAGATGCGCACAGAGAATTTTTTTATTTTTTTTTGCTTAAAACAATCATTCAAGGAGAGGTGCCATGGTGTATGTTGTTCGTTGATGATATAGTTCTGATTGATGAGACGCGAGGCGGCGTTAATGGGAGACCGGGGGTATGGAGCCAGGCCCTGGAGTTTAAAGGTTTCAAGTTGAGTAGGACTAAGACGGAATATGTGGAATGTAAGTTCATCGACGTGACGGGGGAAGCGGATGTGGAAGTCAGGCTTGACTCACAGGTCATCCTCAAGAGTGAAAGTTTTAAGTACTTAGAGTCAATTATCCAAGGAGATGGGGAGATTAAGGGGATGTTACGCACCGCATTAGGGTGGGATGGATGAAATGGAGGTTAGCGTCTGGAGTCCTGTGTGACAAGTATGTGCCACCGAAACTCAAAGATAAGTTCTATAGAGCGGTGGTTAGACCGTCCATGTCGTAGGCTGAGTGTTGGCCAATCAAGAATTCACATACCAGAAGATGAAAGTAGCAGAAATGAGGATGTTGAGATGGATGTGTGGGCATACTAGGCTGGATAAGATTAGCATTGAAGATATTCTAGAGAGGGTGGGCGTGGCTCCGATGGACGACAAGATGGGGGAAGCGCGGCTTAGATGGTTTGGACACATGCAAAGGAAAAGCCTAGATGCCCCGGTTAGGAAGTGTGAGTGGTTGTCTTTGGCAGGTACGAGAAGAGGTAGAGGGCGGCCTAAGAAGTATTGGGTCGAAGTGATCAGACGGGACATGGCGCAGCTTCAGATTTCCGAGGACATGGCTCTTGATAGGAAGGTGTGGAGGTCGAGCATTAGGGTTGTAGGTTAAAGGGTAGTCGAGCGGTTTTCCTCTTTGTACCGACGAGTATGATAGTGTTTTGTCTAGCTCTGCTAGTGACTTATGTTGTGTTTCACACTTTTCCATAATATTTGTGTTACTGCTTTCCCATTTATTTGTTGTCTCTCACGTTGTTGATATTATTTTTCGGCTTTTGTTGTCACAGACCTATTGTCTCTGAACCGAGGGGCTCCTGGAAACAACCTCTCTACCCTCTGGGGTAGGGGTAAGGTCTGCGTACACTTTACCCTCCCCAGACCCCACTGGTGGGATTTTACTGGGTTGTTAATGTTGTTGTTGTTGCTTAAAACAATCATTCAGCAGAATAAATAAGCATAGTGAGCAGAGCAAAATCTTATCTTCTTTGAAAGTTCCACTATCTCGAAACCGTAGTATAGATTACTTGCCCATAGGTGAAAGACAGTAGCACTAGCACCATATCAGTAAATCTGAAATGGTCATCAAACTTGCCATGATATCCGGTGGCAATATAGTTCAAAATAGCATACAACAACAACAACAACAACAAAAAACCTAGTGTAATCCCACAAGTGGGGTCTGGGGAGGGTACTGTGTATGCAGACCTTATCCCAACCTATAGGAAGCAGAGAGATTGTTTCCGATAGACCCTCGGCTCAGAAAAGATAAAAAGAAGAAGCAACAACAAGCAACCAATAAGAAAACTGAAGCGATAATACAAGACTAACCCTAAGTGGTGCAATCAGAAAGCGAAGTGAAAGAAACAACAAGTAATAACAGAAATCTAAAGAATAAGAAAACGCAAGACTAACACCGAGTGATGCACTAAACCTACAGAAACGCGCAAGGACAACGCTCGGCTACCTAACTCTCTACCTTAATTCATGACCTCCACACCTTCCTATCTAGGGTCATGTCCTCAGTAAGCTGGAGCATCGCCGTGTCTTGCCTAATCACCTCTACCCAATACTTTTTCGGCATATCTCTACCTCTCCTTGGGCCCTCCAAGGCCAGCATCTCACACCTCCTCATTGTTCTAAGTTGCAATTAGCAGAATTGCATAATACGATATTACCCGGAAAGCATCACCAAAAATCACACACAAATAATATAGGAAGCATATAAAGAAGAACACACTTAACTCGAGCAGAATGATAAAAGAGGAGACTTACATGTAGGTCCTAGGAGACCCTTAATAATAGTTCAAAATAGTATATGAGATGATAATAATATGTACCAGTTGATTGCTGATATATTTGAAATTTTGAATCATATCATGTAAAATGAAAAAATAAAAGGTTCATCAAGTATGTAGTGATACCTCCTCCAAATTTAATCATCTCCTGAAGTTATTAATGATTTAGTATATGGAGACATGTCCGGTCATATATTGAGATTATTGAAGAGCAATAATGGATAGACTTATATGGAGAGAAACAAAAGAGAGTCTCGTAAAGCTTTTCGGGTTCTAGAAAATGTCCTCCGTCCCATTTTAACTTTCTCACTTTTTGTTTTTCTTTGTTCCAAAAGAATGCCCAATCCATCTAAAAGGGAAGTTTTAATACATTTTTATAAATACAAAAAATTATATGGGACCCTCTTTTACTCTTAATACAACTTTCCTTTATCATATACTCCCAAAATACAGAAGTCAACAGGTACTTACCACCTCCCACAACACACATACCAAGTAACTCTACCACCAAAACTTCAGACGGGAAGAAATCGCCTAGTGTTATTTGTGTCAGATGAGATTTGAACCTTGGTCTCCAAGGTTCGTACCCACTTCTTTAATACTAGGCCACAACCTTGGGTGCACAATTTGAACCATCATTTTAATGATCGTGCCAGGTAAAAAGTGGACTAAGAAATTGGTCAAAGGGAGTTTTGGATTTTTCTTCCCATGATAAGTGGACACTATTCTGGGATGAGCTAAAAAGGAAGCAGGACTGTGCTTTTGGCACAAAGGGAGCGGTAGAGAACATCAAATAAAAGTGTAGAATTTTTATGCCGAGAAATCCCTCAATGATAACACCTATGTCCATTAATCAACAAAAAATACAAGCTTGCAAACTTTTCAGTCAAATGTTATTTTAGAGGGGAAAAAAAGCCATCAAGAAATTAGTTTAGATTGTAACATGAAAAGAAGATGAATAACAAAATAAGTGATTTACCATAGCATGCAACAATTACTAATTTCTCATGCAAGCATGTGAAATTACCTGAGACATTATTCCAAAAGGTGTTTTCTGTGTTTTCACCACTCCTCCTTTTCCGCCACAGTCAGAACAGACTTTAACACAACTGCTAGATTTAGCACCAGTCCCACCACAACTATCACATGCATCGAGAGAAGGTACTTCGATGTCTCGCTGCCCTCCAAATATAGACTCTTCAAAGCTCAAATCAAGGTCATAACTGGCAAACAAGAAATAAATTCATTAACAGATATTCAGCTAATGAAAAAGACAGACTACGAAGGAAGAACAAATCAAACTCTTTCCTCTCGTCCTCAATTACTTCGAACATAATATCAAACCAAAGCTGATGGAGAAGTTATTCTGTTTTCTTTTCCTCAATATTCTTGCTTCTATTTCACCGATGCAGGTAAAGCCATGGAACTTATACAAACCTTCACCCAGCAATATATAAGAGCAAACTCTCCTCAACAATGAATGTTACTATAAAGAAGTAGTAGAAACTCATCCTTTTGCTTGGTTAGGACAGTGGGAGGCGACTCGGAGCACTTCGGTTGTTATGGGGTTACACCAAGGATTTGCGCTAAGCCCATTCCTGTTTGTCCTAGTGATGGATACACTGACACGCCATATTCAAGGGGAGGTGCCATGGTGTATGTTATTTGCTGACGACATTATTCTAATTGATGAGACGCGAGGCGGCGTCAATGAGAGGCTGGAGGCTTGGAAACAGGCCCTTAAGTCTAAGGGTTTCAAGTTGAGCAGGACTAAGACAGAATACCTAGAGTGCATGTTCAGCGTCGAGCCGACGATAGCGGGATTGGACGTGAGGCTTGGATCACATGTCATCCCAATAGGGGCAGTTTCAAGTACCTTTGGTCTGTTATACAGAGGGATGGGGAGATCGACGAGGATGCCACTCCCGTATAGGAGTGGGGTGGATGAAGTGGAGGTCAGCGTCTGGAGTCCTGTGTGACAAGAAAGTTCCACAGATACTCGAAGGTAAGTTTTATAGAGCGGCGGTTAGACCGGCTATGATGTATGGGGCTGAGTGTTGGCCAGTTAAGAACTCTCATATCCAGAAGATAAAAGTAGCAGAAATGAGGATGTTGAGGTGGATGTGCGGGCACACTAAGATGGATAAAATTAGGAATGACGATATTCGGGAGAAGGTGGGAGTGGCCCCCATGGATGACAAGCTGCGGGAAGCTAGACTCACATGGTTCGGGCACGTTCAGAGGAGAAGCCTAGATGCCCCGGTAAAGAGGTACGAACGGCTAGCTTTGGTGGGCGCGAGGAGAGGCAAAGGGCGGCCTAAGAAGTATTGGGAAGAGGTGATCAGGCAAGACATGGCGAGACTTCAGATTACCGTGGACATGACCCTAGACAGGAAGTTGTAGAGGTCGAGCATTAGGGTCGTAGTTAGGGGGTAATGGTGTATATTTCTACGGTGCGCTAGAGTGAGGCTAGTCTGTTAGGGTTTTGTCTTAGACTGTAAGTGGTTAATGTTTGAGTTCACATTACTCTTTCGCTTCTCTTAGTGTCGGGCTTTATCTACTGGTTATTGTTTTGCTTTTCATCTATGTTCTTGTGATGCAGCTATTTCTTTCTAAGGTTTTTATTGATGGTACTGATATCGTGTCTCTTTTCGTCTTATCGAGCTGAGGGTCGATCGGAAACAACCTCTCTACGTACACACTACCCTTCACCATACCCCACTAGTAGGATTTCACTGGATTGTTGTTGTTGTTATTTTTTCTTTTTTTTTTGGGGGGGGGGGGCGAAGACCCCCAGTGAAAGATATAACTGCAATGGGAATCATAATCAGAACACTGTATTTATTCTGCATGAGACATATCCAAATATCACCAANTTTTTTTTTTTTTTTTTTTTTTTGGGGGGGGGGGGCGAAGACACCCAGTGAAAGATATAACTGCAATGGGAATCATAATCAGAACACTGTATTTATTCTGCATGAGACATATCCAAATATCACCAAGACCAAGATATTAAGATACACATAGTTTCAGAAGCAAAAGCGCATGGAGACTCACCGAATATCGAGATCCTGCCTCCCCATATTCCTGAAATCGAAGCTGAAGCCTCCTGAGCCACCACTTCCTCCAAAAAAGCCACTTGACTCTCCAAAATACTCAGAAAATACTTCAAAAGGGTCCACCTAAAGATCAGATAATCACGCAGGAACAGACACCAGTCATCATGAAGAAAAATATGAAAACATATATAAAAGGCCAGTACTTTTAACATTGCCAGAAGTGGCAGAAATAAATTGTTTTTACAAGATCTTACCCCCTGCGCACCGTTACCAGGCATATTATATTCTCCCCGCGACCCTGCCTCGCCAAAACGGTCATATAAAGACCTCTTCTCATCATCTGATAATACCTAATAATACACTTTTGTAATCAAATCGAAAACAATGAGAGAAAAGACCAAGAAGTAAATCTTCAGCAAGTTGGATTCATCCCATCATTTCAACAAGCGCTTTTCACAATCTCAGTAAATAATCAATTCGACATAAAATTCCCCAACAGAGAAGAAAGGGAAGTGTTGGGGGAAGGAAGCAAGATGTTACCTCGTATGCAGCACTAATCTCTTTAAACTTTTCTTCAGCTCCAGGACTTCTATTCACATCAGGATGGTACTGTTCCCAAGCAAAGAAGTGTTCATATTCAAGAAGCAGAAAATGCTACAAGACAGAAATGTGTTTATCAAAGACATTCAAGCACAAAGTTTGTTTAAGCAACAAGGAAGGTGATAATAACAATTAACAGCTAACATATGAATAGCCAAACCAAACTTATAGATACATAACATACATTAATGCAATAGTAAGTTAACAGAGGAGTAATACCTTGCGAGCAAGCTTGCGATAAGATGCTTTGATTTCTTTGAGCGTTGCATTTCTACTGACATTAAGAACTGAATAGAGGTCGGAACTGGTCGACTTCGCAGCAGCTGTAACACTAACAAAGCGCCGTCGTTTCCGGTTAACGGGGAACAAACTAGGCTTAATAGAGACGAATTTGAGAGGTGGAGATAAGGAGCTCGAAAATTTAAGGGTTTTAGGGAAGTTGAAGCTCGAGAGAGAGCAGTTTGGGTTAATATTAGACGCAGTGCAGAACCAGTTAGGGTTATGGATAGCCGGCATCGCCGGCCGGGGTGTAGAGGTAAAGGCCGGGTCTGGTTCTGGGCAAGGAGTAGCTTTTTTGATTTGGCAAGAGAATGTAAAACCTCTCTCGAAGGGACACAAAAGGGGTTTTCTATTTTTCTATTCTTTTTTCTCTCTTTTTCAATCTCTTTTATTAATTTTCTCATTACATTTGATTTTTACATTCCAAGCTCTATATTGTTTGGGTACTCTCCAAGCTCTTATCACCGTATTATAATTTATTTGGATGGTTGTTATGTATCGTTTCGTAATGTTGTATCATTTTGATATATATAATGTTTGGATAGATTCTATGTTTAGCGTCGTTCCATGATGTCATGCACCAACCAAATAAAAAATAAACTTGCAATATTATTTTAAAAAAAAGTGTAAAAGATAAGATAAAGATTATTTAATAATAAATAGGGACAAAAATCTATCGTTTCACAAAGTAGTATTTTCGTCATTATGTTACGACGGATTTAACGATATGATACAATAAAATTTAAGTAATAATCAAAACGAAAGTTGTATTTAAAATAACAATACAATACTAAAAGTAACAACCATCCAAACAAGCTGTTAATAGACTATATATGTGAGTCTTTTCATATTGAAGTGTAGAACAAACATGTAGCGCATAAAATGACTATCCAATTATTAACTCCGACAACAAATTCTTGGTCTCATATCAAAGGCACAAGACTGAGGGATAAGAGACAATCAAAGAAGACGTGCCATAGTCAGTTCTTGAGTTCATTCCAGTAGTCAACAGTAGAAATGACTTTCAACTAAACATGTCATGGGAAAAGGACTCGCACCAATTTCATCTTTAGACATAGTTCAAATGAAAAGTTGTGCAGCAAATTTAACGAGGAACCGAGCCATTACAATTGGTGATTGTTCTTCATGACATTCATCATCTTTACATTCAGAAGCTAATTCTAATGCCTATGTAGCTCTTATAATCTAATTAGAGTTTGCAAAAATTCACTAAAAAACATATCATTTCCCCTTCGCTGCTTGCTGAAGCTGATCCATTAACAAATGCGCCACTGATTTGTATCCCATCTCTCTAGCTATTTTGTCCAAGATCCAACAATGAAAAGATACACAAGAATTAGAAAAATTCTGAATAATCACTTATTTTGGACCGGAGGGAGTAGTAACTAACATACAAACCTCTGAATATGGCTATCCCAGTTGGAGCCATCTTTCGTTTCTTTAGACACAATGAGCTAGAAAAACACCAAATGAAATTTACTAGTATCAGTATCAAAAGAATGAAACTTCATAAGCACCTACTCCTGTTCTATATAACCCCTCAAAGTACCTGTTACATATCCAATATGGATTGATGCCTTTTTCTTCAGTGCAATGAGGGCATACCCAACCTTTATTTGCTCTCACCTCCTCCAGTTCTAACACATATTTGCACAGATTTAGAACTTACTCAACATCCATAATAAGAAAACATAGATCAATGTCACAAAGTTTATAATGGCGGGCCTTCCATTAAAAAGAACAGAATAGTATTAGTGCCCTAGAGTTGTAGCAAATGCATTTAAGTGGTCAGAGTACAACATGAGTGATCTTCAGCTTAAAACCATATGATTGCATAACCTTTAGTGTCTAAAAATATATAGCTAATTGCCTCACCTTCACCATATCGAACCTTGAGACAACCTCGGCAAAGAACACCATTGGTAGAATGGCAAATTGAACAATCTGTCTTGCCTGTATAGTGTATATATCGGAAATATTTTACTATTCATCAGTCTGTCCATTAACTAGTAGTATCATAAAACACAAAAGAATTTGTAAGACTAACCTAAGCAAGGTTGATCCGTGTCGAAATCACCACATCGTTTACAGTCTTCTTCACCACACAATTTCTTTTGTCTGCATTAATGATCACAAATCATCATTTTTCAGATTAGAAGTTATATGGTACATAATATGGACAGCTGACATAGATGTAAATTCAAGCTCAAAATCCACGCTTACTAGCAAAAAGTAAAAAAGGAGCTGTCTTGTGGGAAGTCCCTCAATTCATTGCACATTGAGTAACAAATACTCGGATTTGCAATAGGATACACTATCAGTATTTTAACTTATTATAGTAGGTTCCGCAACATTTTTACCAGGTTCACAGATTCATGTTTATAACAGAAATTTATCTATCATTACTTTATAAGTAACTTTAAGCTTCCGTTTGGCCATAGATTTTGGCCTCATTTTTTCTAAAACAATTTTGAAAACATTGTTTGTTTCATGTTTTGGGGCGAAAAAATTTAAAAAAAATTCTTCCACTCACAAAACTTCTAACTTTTATTCAAATAAAATGCGTCTCCAAAAACAATTTCAACTTTCATAAATTATTTTTCAATATAACTTCAAAAACTCTATTTTCAAGTTTCAATCAAATATATGTCCAAACGCTAGCTAATTGTGTGAATAGTTTTCACCATGAGTGTACAAAATTTTGAAGTCTTTGCAAAATGAATGGCAAAAAAGTTTTTGGCAAGGGTATTATAGAGAAGGAGTATCAAACCTGCAAAAGTGACAGCAAATACCAAAAATAGGGTCATATATAGTTCCCCTTTCTTTGCTAGTGCAGCGCCGAGACAAAGCTTCCGGTGTAAGGTGCGGTATTAAGCCATCTTTCACTCTCAGCAGAGGTGCATTAGCAGGTCTCTTCTCAGTATCATCTTCAATATCTCCTTCTTCGAAAAGTCCCAGTTTCCCTAAAAGCAACATAAAACAAAATACAAAAAGGATACATCATTCTCATGTCAAAATCCACAATCACTCTCAAAAAGGGGAGAAAAGAGACATAAAAACTGACTTTTTGCTGGTGGAGCAGAGTAACAGGACTTCTCATTCAAGCGACCCGAACGACGCAAGTCTAATTCGGGAGGTGTGTTGCCTTTCAATCGATCGGAACGGCGCAAAGGAGTAGAGAAATAGTCAACTTTGTTATATTTTTTCTTCTCCGATTGAGGTTTGGAAGTGATAGTTCGAAGCTCTGCGATTGTTTTTTGAAGTCCAAGACCGGCTAATCGAGCCTGTAATCAAAAGGAAATCAGCTATAGGTATTCAAATTGATAGAAATTAGACACTAAAATTGAAAGACAAGAGACCTGGTTTTCCAAGATCCGGGCATTTCGCAGTTCTTCATAGTCAGTTTTCATTCCAAGCCTTCCCATTACTGCACTTTAGGGTTTCAACAGCGATTTTCTTCCTCTCTCTTCGTTAAGATTGCAGGCTTCCTCAGTTCTAACGGATACCTTGGCAAGATCTGAACTTTTTAGAATTTGAAATGGGAAAATCGACCGTTGATATTGGACAAAACATTTTAGAAATGTAAAAGGACCCCCTCAAGTCTTGAATTAAGAAAATTGGCCATTTTATACAAGTAAAAATGCTGAATTTACCCATGTACTTTGCTATATAATATACTTTTATCCTCCGTTATACTTCCCTTCTAAATCCACTCCTACTCTTAACTAATAAGTTAACAAAAATGCCAACTGCCTGACGGTTGTTTGTTATCCAATCTATATTGTTGTAATAAATAATTAAACCACTAAACTTCCTGAAATATGAATAGAACAGAAAGTTACCAACACTAGTTTAACTAAATAAATTCTGGAAAATAGTATAAGAATAAATCGAGCCCGTTGAATGCACAGTGTGTCTTAATAAGTTATTCCCCTCAAGTATCTGAGGTGTTGGAATATTATTCTCCTAGGATAGAACGATTTAACTTACCAGCGTATTGGTATCAAAAACTCCGGTGAACTTCGAATCACTCAGTGACTGTAAAGCACACTGGAAAATATTGTGCAGAAGAAGAAGAAGATAATCAGAAAATTTAGTAAGTAAAAATTTTGAGATTCAAGGCATATTTTATAGACCATTTGGCATTGTTTCTGAAAAGGTTTGCAACCTTTCAGAATAGTCATAACTATTGAAACATGTGGAAATATTGCGAGAAACAACAAACGGATTTAAAATAATCCGAGAAAGAAAACGGACCGGACCGAGATGCGGGTCATGAGTTATTCCTAATTGAATTTTTTGTTAATTAATTTAATTTAATTAATTAATTAATTGAAAGAAATTTTGTCCAAAAAATTAATCAATCCATCTTTGACCAAATCCAAATTCAAATTTGAAGTCGAGCCGAGCGACGACGACTACGGCGCGAGGCTTGCCTTTTTCTTAACTTTTTAAGAAATAGAAGAAGAGCAATTGTATATATATCCATCAATAGTCTTTTCTTCCTCCAATATAGGACAATATTCCTTTGCCAAATGAAGGAAGCTCAAATATTTCATTTTTCCTCAATTTCCCATTCACCCTTTTAAACTACACCAAGCTTAAAAGCCCAACATTGTTCACTATGACACTCCTGTCCCTTTGAATTATTCACGTGTTATTTCCTTATTGAACATTATATAACAAAGTATTCATAATTTTGAGACAATTTCTATTTGAAAGAAAAAAAAAGACAATTTCTAGTTGTAACTTTCTTTTTGTTCTCTTTTCTTTTTCCTTCTTCACTAACAAATGTGGGACCTGGTATTCCACTTGTCAAATTTTAGAAAGGTGTCGCAAAAGTAATATTTGTCGTGTTAACATAGGTGGAGCCAAGATTTCAACTTTATGGATTCTGAATTTTAGAATAACAATTGTACGAGCTACTAATTCGGTTCTAAATAATATTTGTACATATCTAATAAAAAAATTTGACACAAATATATTGTTTGAGCAAAAACTATTGAATTTGACAGAACCCGTGTTCATGCTTAAAGCTACAGACTATAGTTTGGCTAGCACCCTGCAAACCTACCGTAAGTTCAAAATCAGACAAGATAAACTATTTCAAATATTAGCAAAATCGCTGCATTTCAGGTGAGGAACAGATGAAGTGAAACGAGGGGACTGTTGTTTCTCTTATTTAGTACAAGCAATTTCATGTCATCAACCATATCTTGAGTTACTAATTTTTTAAGAGATTTTTTGTGCATGATGGGTATGTCCTCCTCGTGAACTCCAAACAAAATGTCGGAACTTCAATTTGATATAATCGTATGATTCTTAAAGACACTCCACGACCTATGAGTGCTTCCAACAAAATAATTCAACAATGCAATTATGTTTCTCTTTCAATATGGCAACTTCTTTTTCCTAAAAAAAAAGATAAGAAGAAAGGAAAGAGCGAAATAGTGGTTTTTGTTAGTTCCAGCAAATAGAGGCGTATCCAAAATTTAAACTTTATGGGTTCAATCTTTAATGTTTTTAGTATTAAATACATTATATCTATAAAGTTATGGTTTCATATTTAAAAATGAATTTTTGTACTTAAAGTTATGCTCTATGTCGAAATTTATGGATTTAATTGAACCTTTTGCTATAGTGCTACATCCGCCCATGTCCGCGAAGCGAAGATTATTGGCTTGTGAATAAAGTGGTTTACTCTCTTTTTGGCTTCCGCAAAAATAACAACAACAACAACTACCCAGTATAATCCCACCTAGGGGTGTTCACGAAAAACCGAACCAAGAAAAAAAAACCGACATTTTTTTGGTTTAACTTGATTTGGTTTCTAATTTTAAAAAACCGACAAAGTTTGGTTTGGATTTGGTTTTATACAAAAAAAAAACCGAAAAAAAACGAACCAAATCGATCATATAGATACCTATATATATAATGTTTATGTAATATTTTACACTCTTGGGCCTAACCTTTGAAATATTACTCTAACTTCAATGGGCCCAAATCAATTTTACATGTTTATGTAATGTTTATGTAAAGAGACATTTTCGTTCTTATACCATATAGGAAACTATATTACTAAATATGTTCATGATTTGAAAATTACCCGCCCTGTTGATAGTTTTTTTACAAAACAGATACAATGCATTAAATACAGAATCTTAGTAGATATAATCTTCCTATTTAGGCGCTAAAATTAAGGAAGTAAATATTCTTTCAGATATTTCATTAAATAAGGAATCATTGTAGTATTAAAATTCCTTATTTAGGTGCGCTAATATTGGGGAATTAAAGATTCTTTCAGAAATTTTCAAACGCAAATCACGCTATATTAATTTTCGTCTCTTTCTATTCAACGTACCCAGTTTGTAGATATTTTGTACATAAATTGTAGATTATTTGTATTTTGATTGTAGATGCTTTGTTTTTTGTTTTCACAAATTAAAAATGACTAAAACTTCTACAAATCTTCTGCAAAAAACGCAATTATGTCGAAAATCCCAATTAAACTACAATCGAATGAGAATTGGGTGATACGATATTGAGATCTGTTTGACTTTGTAGTTTATTTTTAGTTTTTTTGTAGAATTTTTGTAGATGAATAGAAAATTTTGTAGTTATATTAAATGTAGTTATTATGATGTTTAGAATACAATTTGTCTACAAAAAACTATATATTAACTACATTCTGGACACAATCTACAATTTAACTACAATTTAACTACAATATATCTACAATTTCTATAATATGTCTTCTTCTTCTTCGAGATTCAATCTGAAAATCAGTCAAAACCAAGTCCCATCTTCACCAAAAACCCTCAAAATTGAGATATAAACTCCAAACCATATTCCCGATTATTTTCAACAACACCCAATCCAAACAAATAATGATTTTTGAAAACCCAAATTTGAATTCAAGCTTTCAAGCTTTTTAATGGCTGTCAATGGTGGATTTGAGAGAAGAAAAGATGAAGAACATATATATGATCGCCAATTTCTGAAAACGATGAAGAACAGAATGTAGCAATTTCGACTTGTTGAATCTCGAAGGTCTGAATTCTACAATTTGAAGAAGAAGGAAGGGAGAAGAGGAAGAAGGGGGAGGGTAAAACGGCTGGTTACAAATGATGGGGAGAGAGAAACGTGGGATATATGGACACATTTAATTAAGGAGTAAAAAACTGCCCATTAATTATAATCCTAAATTAATTATGGTATAGATTTGGTAATTTGGTATACTAAATATAATTAAATCAAACCTTAAACATGGAGGGTGATGAGGTTTCATATATGGTATAGGAATATAAAAATTTCTTATGTAACATTTTTCTTGAACTGTCTTTTGGTTCATCCATCCGTATGCATTTGCATTGGGAAAAACATATGCATTTGCATTTGCATACGTTTGTGACACTGCTATTTCTGCTAGATTTGTTTTGATGTCTGAGCCAGGATATGTTTCTTCACTTTGTTTCCCATGGATATCTACTGCGCTAATATGAGTAATTGCTTATGTTTCAGCTTTTTCCTATTAAAATTTTTGTTTGTCTGCTCAACTTAGCGGCAACATCTTTTCCTCATCGATAAAAGGTTTTTGTTCTCCAGCTTCCTCAATCATGCATATTCTTTTCCTACAGTCACTGCATAAATTTTAAGGTAACAACCGACCCAAACCGAACCATGAACACCTCTAATCCCAGAAGTGGGAACCTTAGAAGGATAGAGAGACTGTTTCTGATGGACACTCATCTCTTTTTGGCTTCCACTAGCTGCCAAAACACGATTGACTATCTCCCGCCTAAAGTTGACCAGTACACTTTAGTTTTTTAAGAACAACAAAATCACTCATATTTACAGAGTTAATTGTCTTAGAAAATCACTCTTTCTAGCCGGAAAAGCTATATTTCTCTGAAATCATCTTCATTAAGCACCAACAAAATAGAGTAGATGAACAACTGGAACCCTTAAACCAAGCTAATGATCTATTTTCTTTCTCTTTCCCAGCTAAATAAACCCCAAACAAAACCAGGGAAAGAAATACTAAACAAACAGGAGCCTTATCTAGGGATTACAAACAAGTTAAGGAAATGTCATATGATATTACTTCAATCTGCTATTAATCTTAATGCTTTTGGTAATGCAGAAACATCAGGAGCCTGTTGTTTTTTGTTAACGTTATAAGCCTGCATCTTGTTTTGGTATTCAACCATCATTTCCTCTATCTTTGCTTGATAAGGAGCTTTCTCTGCATCTGCAAAGGATTTCCACTTCTCTCCAGCAGCTTTTCCCACAGCAGCAACAGATTTGTTATTTGGATGCTTTTCTTTGTACTGTTTCCTAAACTCTTCCATAAAAATGAAGAAAGCAGTTGTAGGCCTCTTCGGCTTATCAGTCTCTTCAGCCTTAGTCTTCTCAATCTCGGATTCATTACCTCCTTTTAATCGTTTGGAACGACGCAAAGGGGCGGAGAAGTAGTCAACTTTGTTATGTTTTTTCTTCTCTGTTTGTGGTTTACCAGTGATATTTCGAAGCTCTGCTATGGTTTTTGAAAGTCCAACACTGGCCAATCGAGTCTGTAATCGAATAAAATTAGCTATAGGAATTTAAAATTGACAGAAAAAGAGATACTCAAAATGGAGAGAGAAGAAGAGCACCTGGTTTTCTAAGATTTGAGCTTTCCGGACTTCTTCATAGTCAGTTTTCACTCTATGCTTTCCCATTTTGGCGTTTTAATGGCGATTTTGCCTCTTTTTTCTTCTTCTTCGAGAAAATAGGGTTTCTCTACGGATACCTTGGGCAAAGACTGATGTTTTTGAATTTGAAATGGGATAACGGACCGTTGATTTTACACTAATATATGAGACGATTAAGGTAGTCACATTTGATTTGTTCCACACATAGAAAGTAACCAAGGACCCGTTTGGTCATGAGTTTTTGCCAAAATAAATTTGGAATTTATTTGGCAAACTCATGTTTCGCCCACATTTTGACAAAATCCCAAATTTCAAATCTCAAAATCGCCTCAATTGCTGATTTTGGGCCAAAATCCCAAAACTTGAGAATTTTATACATATTTTTCCAAAATAAAGTTGGGAAATATGTTTTAAAAACATAGGCCCAAGGTATTTGGGGGCTAAACGGGTCGGCCCGTGGGGGGGGCGGGTTCTTCACTTTGGGCCCGTGAGCCGGAGCCCCTTTAGCCCAGGCCCAAGCGAGCCCAAGAGTCATAATAAAAATAATAAAAATAAATAAATAAATAAAATGGCCAACGGCCAGATTTTTAAAATCTAGTCGTTTGAGCCTCAAAAGAGTCGTTTGGCATGTCTAAAAAAAGCCAAATGGCCCCCAAACTTTGTTTGAACCCCAAACTTTTTATAATTACACTTTTTCCCTTTTTTCAACTATAAATACCCCCTCATTCTTTCATTTTTACTCACAAAATCATCAATCTCTCTCTAATTTTCTTCTATTATTGCTTACTTTATTATTGCAAATTGTGAAAAATTGTGAAGTTGGTGAATTGAAGTATTCAAAGTCTTCAAGTCTTCAACATTATACAATTTTCAAGAAGTTGTTCGTCAATTCGGTAAACTCGTTCCAACTCTTAAGTTTTGTTTGTTTAATTTGTTTTCCTTATAATTAATATGGCCTTTTCTTTGAAAAAAATGTTTAGTGGTAAGAGAAAATCTAAAGTCGGTGAATCTAGTGGTCAAGCTACTACTCCTCCCCCGGCTCCCCGACGTAGATCTGTTACCCGTCCTCCCCCACCTATTATTCTTGATAGTGATAACCCTTGTTTTCAATTTACTGATAGTCAGTTTATACATGATCTTACACCAGCTTCACAATTAAATGATGAATATATGAATACTCTTTATGGTAATCCAACTATCGATGAAAATGATGAGGAAAATGATGATTTAGATGAAACTCAACCCGATTTTGATGATACACCTACTAGTCCTCTTGTTAACCAAACTGATAATAATCCAAATGATGCCCCGGTTGACCCTCCTGTAGTAACCCCTACTTTTAATAGACAACGTGCTAAACGGAGCGAAACATCTCTTGTTTGGCATTTTTTTACTCAATTAAGAGATCAAAATAAGGCTAAGTGTAAAACTTGTGGGCTGTTGATGTCTCATAAATTTAATGACCACCGTGGCGGTACGGGTAGTTTGAGTAGACACATACTAAAACACCCTGATGCTAAAATTAAATTTCAACAAATGAAAGCTCAGCAAGAGGGGACTAGTGTAGGTACTCAGGTTAACCCTAGTACCGGGTCAAATCTAGTTCAACCGGGAATTAACACTGTTACCGGTGAACGGACCGAAACATCTCTTGTTTGGCATTTTTTTACTCAACTAAGAGATCAAAATAAGGCTATGTGTAAAACTTGTGGGCTGTTGATGTCTCACTTTGTTCATTATATTAGAAGAATTTTTAATCCTACTTATAAAGGATGGCCTCGCACAACCGTAAAGTCTGATATTTATAAATATAAACATGAATATGAACAATATTTGCGCTATTTATTTACTCATATTAGTAATCGCATTTCTATTACTACTGATATTGGTAAGAGTGGTAATGACTGTGATTATTTAACTGTTACCACTCATTGGGTTGATGATGAATGGATAATGCAAAAGCGCATTATTGCTTATAGAATAATTACTTCAAGTCACACATGTAAGTTTATTGCTAAGGCAGTTCATGATATTTGTAGATATTTTTGCATTCAAGATAAAATAATGGCAGTTCAAATGGATAATGGTTCTAATAACACTAATGTTATAGGCTATCTTACAACTACACTGAGTCCTGCATTTAGTAATATTTTCCAAGTTAGATGTATTTGTCACATTTACCATTTAATTATCAGTGATTGTTTGAAAACTTTAAATGATGAAATTGCAAAGGTTAAATTCGCTCTTCATTGGCTTTTTTATGCAAACCGTAGAAGTAGAGTTAGAGAATATTATAAAAAATGTGATGAATTTGGCCTTAGAGAAAGAAAGGTTCCTAAACCTTGTCCGACTAGGTGGAATTACTTGTATGAAAGTTTAGTTGTTGCATATGAATATAGAAGCCCAATAATGGCAACGTATAATGCTCGTGTTAGTGATGATGATGATGATGATGATCGTCACCTTACAAATCAAGATTGGGCTAATGTTAAAATTATTCTATTTTTTAGAACATTTTCATGTTGCTACAAATGAATTATCTGGGTAATATTATGCTACTATTTCTAACTGTTTAGTTTATATTTCAACACTTGTAGAATTATTTACTCAATTTTCAGAGGGTGGGATAGTTTACCAATATGCTATTGATGATACGAAAGATAAGTTTAAAAAATATTTTTTCCCTATCCCCCTCTTTATGGTATTGCAGCCATTTTAAATCCTACCATGAAATTAGGAGGTCCTCAATATTGGTATAGTACTATTTATAATGCTTTACCTCTTTCACCTGAGGAATTTGGTACACTTAAAGATGAAAAAGAGTCAATTAAAATAAACTCTCAAACAATTTATAATGCTTATCAAGTAGCATTAGATCATGCTAGACCAAATGTTCCAACTCCTACGTCGTCTAGCTCACAGGTTCCTAAAATATCTGCGGGGCTAAAAGCACTTAGTTCTTGGACGGGATTCAAGGGTTCTCAAGGTGATAATTTTGGTGATAGTTCACAACTAAATGAGCTTCAAGTTTATTTGTCGTAGGGACTTGAATCAGATAACCCAGACGGCACCTTCAATGTTTTGGAATGGTGGAAGGACAAAGAAAAATACTTTCCGGTTCTTTCAAGGATGGCTCGAGATATTTTAAGTATTCAAGCTTCAACAGTGGCATCGGAGAGCGCTTTCAGCCAAGCGAGACTTCAAATCGGTGATCATAGAGCGTATATGAAGGAGAGCTTAGAAAAATTAGTACTCTTCAGAGATTGGATCCGGTCGGAAAGAAGAAATTTTGGACTTGCTGAATCACAACCGGATATAGACGAAGCTTATGAAGAAATGCTAGCGGAACTTGCGGAGGATGCTGCTTCGCCCGGAAGCGGTGATGAATAAGCTTCTTTTCCGCCGCCACCAACGGAAATTCCTCCCAACCTTGAAGGATTTATGAAATTTGTTAGAGATAATATGTAGATTAATATGTAACTTGTATTTTGGCACATCTTGATTAGTTTTTTCCCCTTTTAATGGTGGTATTAGTACCTCTCATTCCATTGGGGGGAGGAAGACTAAGAAAGATATTGTCAATTTTTTAAATGTCGTATTAATAAAAATTATAAGACATTTCCTTGAATATTTGTGTTTAAACTTGAATTACAATACATAAGTCATAATTATATATTATAATTTACAATAAATGCAATTTGAATATATCTTTACTATTTTTTGTGTGTTTAAAATTGAATTACAAGACATAAGTCATAATTATATAATATAATTTACAATAAATTGCTTTAGATAATATAATATAAATACACTAAAAAATAGCCAACGTCTATAATTTCAAAAACTAGCCGTTTGGAAAGTTTAAAAAATAGCCAAATGCCCCCAAACTTTGTTTTAACCCCAAACGTTTTATAATTATACTTTTTCCCTTTTCTCAACTATAAATACCCCCTCATTCTTTCATTTTTACTCAAAAAATCATCAATCTCTCTCAATATCTCTCTACTCAAATTCTCAATTCAAGTTAAATCATGCCCGGTGGTTCTAGAAATAACCCATTTATTCGGGAACACTATAATGTGGTAGAAGAAAATGAAGAATTTTACATAGTAAAGTGCAAGCACTGTGGTCGTGTCTACACTTGGCGTCCAAAGTTGACCGGCACGGGCTCTTTAAGGAGGCATATAATAAAGAGTTGTCTTAGGCGTTCTCAAGACATTCGTAATGTTATAGTTTCTTAATTTAATTTGAAGTACTATTAATTTATTATGCAATATTAGTGCAAGTTTGAAGTATTATTATTATTAATTTGAAGAAACTTACTATTTTTTATGTTTCAATATGAATTACAATATTTATATCACAAAAATTTACAAGAAATTTCCTTACATAAAAAAAAATAGCCCAGACCCGTTTAGGCCTGTTTGGCCCCCGGGCCCGGGCCCATGTGGGCTTAGGCCGTAGGGGGCAATTCCACCCATATAGCCTGTTTGGCCCAGACCCGTTTAGCCCGGCCCACTTGGCCCGTTTGGCCCGTTAGTCACCCTTAGTAGAGGGCGACCAAAGAAGTATTGAGGAAAACTGATCAGGCAGGACATGACGCGGTTTCAACTTACAGAGGACATGATAGGAAGGTGTGGAAGTCAAGAAATGGTGGAAGTAGATAGTCGAACATATTCCTTTCAGGGTTAGTGTGGCAGTGTCCTGTTCCTAGATTGCTAGTATTACATTTTATTTTCCTACTATATCCTGTTTTGGTTTCCTAGTATCTTGCCGTTATTATTGCTTGTTGTTATTCCTTCTATTTTTTCTAGCTCTTAGATTGTTGTTATTACCTTTCAGGCATTTGTTGTTGATATTGCTTGCTTTTATTGTTTCTTTTTATCTTTCTTGCGCCGAATGTCTACCGGAAACACCTTCTCTATCTCCCTAGAATAGGAGTAGGGTCTGCATACACGCTACATTTTTCATATCTATTTGTGGGACTCCACTAGGTTTGTTGTTGTTGTAGTGTAATAAAATAGCATTCATCCTTAACAAACTACATTAGGGTTGCGTCCTGCAAACATACAATAAAAATTGGGCAAGATAAACTATTACGATTCTAACAAAATCACTACATTTCAGGTGAGAGCAAAGACAAAGTGAAATGAGGGGACCATATTTCTCCTATTTATTAGTACTTCATCAACCATATCTTGAATTAATAATTTTTTAAGAGATATTTTTGTACATGATGGGTATGTCCTCCTCGTGAACTCCCAGCAACTTGTCGGAACACCATTTAATAAAATCAAATAATTCCAAAAAAATAATTCTCAACATGCAAACATGTTTCTCTGTTTCATGGCAACTTCCCCTTTTTTTTAATCATACAGTCAACTGCAATCGACTTCATTATTCATGTCGGCAATAATATACATAGAAGAGTAGTCTTTCTTGAGTTTAAAACTTATGGTTGGTAGAAGAGTCGAAAATTCAAGTTCTTCACCTATCCATGCCAACAGTAATAGATTTGTCCAAATTCCAGAACACAGACAAGTCAAGAACTTCACATCCATTATTATTATATAGTTCAATAATTGAATCAATGAACAGGGTTATGCCAACAAACTAGAGAAGAATTTGCAATGCCAAACGAAAGACACAGTTTTTCTTTCAATTTTGGTGTTCTTTACACGCAATCAGACGATTGCTAATGTACATTTTTTTCTACCAAGTAAGAACAATAGCTAACAAAGAATGAATGAGTATGAAAGAATTAAAGAATGAAAGTTAGAAACTTTTGGAATTAACCTCTAAATCTCTCTATCCTGAAAGATCTCATGTCCTCTACTCTACTTCATCTGAAACCTGTTATCAAGCATAAACTATATCTGGAGTTTGAGAAACTGGATTAAGTTGCTCTTCAGATCATGTTCATATCCGGTTAAAGCGACAAAATGAGAATTCGATCAGGCAGGGATTGAAGAGTAGTTCTTTTCTCTGGTCCATAATACTGCTGCTTGTAACTGCATCAAAAGGCTATTCTTCCTTTCTTTTGCAGATTGTGCGCTACAACGCCAATTCCTGCACTTTAAGTCACAAAAATTTCTCTTAACAAGGTTCCAAGGTTCTGATTCTTGGCTCTCACCTCGTCGAGAATTCTGATGGATAGGCGTCCGTGGTTCTTAAAAGTCTTGAGGTTTCTCCTTCATTTGTTTGCTAGCTGAAAGCAGCAATGCTTATTCTTTTACCTTCACCAAACATTGCAGCAACATGACCATTTCCCATTTCTTCGTTGAACATCTGCTGGGCTTTAGTGCTCATTGTTGCTTCTTCACTGAACATTGAGTTTGCTACGTTACTAATTTTATCGAACAAGGGCTTTGTTCTTGATTCTTGATTGAACTTTAGCTTACCTACAAGGCTAATTCTTAGCTCTTCGCAGGTCAAATCATTAGCTTCTATGCTGATTCTTGGTTCTTCACACAGCATTGGGTTAGATACAACACCAACTGTCTGTTCATACGACAATTCATCCAAATGACATGTCTGAGGTTCTTCTTCTTTAATTCTATTTGTGAGCTTAGAAGCAAAGACGTCTAACGCTTCCTTCATCCAAGAATGCCAACATACTTCCCTTGCTTCACTAAATTTCAACTGCAAAATGGAATCAAACATAAGATCAGGATACACTATCCGACTAAAAGGTACACGAATCAAGGTGATTCAAGATCACAGTAGCTTATTAGATAGGCAGATTTGAGACATACCCATAGGCGTTTTCGGACAGTTTTCTCAGGCCAATCATCAAGTTCATCAGTGACAAGCAAAGGAAACATGTGTCCCTCATGAAATGTGCCTTGGCTTTTGCTCTTGAAACTCCATGTACCTAAAAATTCCTGAACCTCAACCTCACCAATAACCCCAGATTCCTCAAAAGTCTCTCTTAAAGCTGCATCTTCTAATGCCTCATCAGTTTCCCAACCACCCTGTAATTTCATTTGCAAAACAAAGAATGTCAAATTTCTGAATGATTAATAGAATACTATCAATATTCCAAATAGGGAAACAGAAACAACAGAATATTGGATGGAAACTGTACCTTAGGAAACATCCATCTTGGACTCTTCTGTGAGCTGATCAATAAAAACTCCAAATCATCAATTTGGGTCCCTTGAACTGTAGATAATTGGTTGGTTTTTCTGTATCTGTACGGAATGCATCTGCACCATTGGTAAAATTGACAGAAAAGTCAGATGAATGACAATATTGATCAAAGATAATTCAACATACCAATAAATTGATTTGAAAAAAAAATCTTTTTTTGTATCAAATTAAGAATTCAAAACAACCCCACATAAAAAAGTTTTCAACTTTCTTCAATTTAAGCCAAGAAAATGAAGGATTAAGAGAGAAAATCATAAAAATGAATCCAAAAGAATACACACCCAACAACTTGACGACAGCCATCATTGTATCTCTGCAAATCTCTTCCAGTTCGTGAGATCATAGACAAGGTCTTCGTCATTGCCATATCAAAACAACTCCACAAAAAGGAGACGGAAAATTATACCAATTATATAAATATAGGACTGCAAATTAGGGTCGTTAAGGAGAGAGAAAAAGAAAAAAGAAAACCCAATTGGAATTAATCTGTATCTAGTTTATAAAACAGGAAAAAGAGCAGCTATTTTCTGGGATTAGATCAGCTTCCTTAATAATTTCAAGAAGCTAAAAATACAAAGAGAAGAGACAGATATTAGTGTTTTCTATGCGTGTGGATAATATAATGGGAAGCTCTGCTACAACTTTGTGTGTCCACTCCTTTAATAGGCAAGGGAAAGATAGTGATTTATAGAATTTTTCCAATGGGGGGCCTGTTTGGGGCGTGGGTCAATCATTATTTTATGTGTTTTGTAATTTTCTGAGAAGGCCGTGTTAGTAAATGAATAAAATTTAATTATGGTTGTTGTGGGGTGAAGACTATAAATAGGTCCTCCCTCCAAATGTAAAATATTTATTCTCAGTTTCTGACGCGTGAGGAGTCGCTTTCGATCAAACTCGTAGTAATAAAGAAAAGGGTCTCAACTCTCAACTTGAGTCGCACTCGGTATCTGTGACTAGCCAAAGTAATGCTGGGTTCAAACCCACCTCGGCCTAAACACGGTTTTGGCTTGGTATGATATTTATATATATCAAAAATAACATTAAAAAGACAAAAGCACTATTTTACTAATAAAAATTAGCGCAAATTTTACAGTGGTCATTCAACTTTGTGTTCATTATCCAAAAAGTAATTTTCTTTCTTTTGTTACGTAAAAGTTATTCATCTATGTGCTCATTACCCAAAAGTCATTTTTCTTCTTTTGTTACACAAAAATCATTTTACTATCCGCTATTTATTACAATAATCACTTTGACCAGATTTTACAAATCTTTCACCTGAAAAGTCTATTATGCCATTGACATTATAAATCCTCCCATTTATGTAATGTATTCATATATTTAATTTTTTTCTTAATACTAATTTTAAAGATATATAAGTAGCATTATTAAATTTGTCCGCAACATTACCGTGAATGTATGGGTCAAAGTCTAATCAAAGAAATTCGGCATGCGAAAACAACTGTCATGAGTAACCTGCGAATCGAATTGAGTTGTCTAGCCGAGGTTGAGCAGTGATCAATAAGGCAGAGACCAAGCAGTGATCAATAAGGTCGAGGCCGAGCAGTACAGATAGATGTAATAACTACTTTTGCTTTGGAAAGAATATTCCCTCTAATTGTACTTTTTAGGGTTTTCTAGGGATATACCTTATAAAGGGGGCAGACTCCCTATCTCTAAGAAAGAGTTAAAAAGAACGTTTATCTCTAAAGAAATTAGAAGATCTGTGATCCCACACTCCCTATCAGATCTGAAAAGGGTCCTAAGATTCTTGTATTTTTCTATCATTCATCTTTATTAAATGAAAGAGGATCCGCCTCACTCAAGATTTGGTGAATCTTCTCCTTTATTTACAATTTATCGCTATTTAATGTTATTTAATGCATGGTCTTTTTCATACTATTACCATAACTACTGCCAACATTTATACTCAACTATATTTTCTATTCATGTTATCCAACTCAGATCTAGAATTAATTATCCTTAACTAGGATTTACCCTCTATTTTCTTATTAATTCGTTTTAAGAAAATGTTAACTCTTTTTGGTAAAACAATTTGGCGCCTTCTGTAGGGATTTTCTAGTTAAAATTTTAGTTTCTTCTAGTTTGCCTCGATTTGGTATCGCTCTCGCGGCCCGCACCGAAACAGTGCTTTACCCCTAGATGTCCAGTCAACTGCTGCGCCTCAACGCATTTCGAGGAGAACCAACTAGCTCTGGGTTCGAGTGGCATTTCACCCCTAACCACAACTCATCCATTGATTCTTCAACATTAGTCGGTTCGGACCTCCACTTAGTTTCACCCAAGCTTCATCCTGGTCATGGATAGATCATCCAGGTTCGGGTCCATAAGCAGTGACAATTGCCCTATGAAGACTTGCTTTCGTTACGGCTCCGGTGGGTTCCCTTAACCAAGCCACTGCCTATGAGTCGCCAGCTCATTCTTCAACAGGCACGCGGTCAGAGCCCTGGCTCCTCCCACTGCTTGGGAGCTTACGATTTCATGTTCTATTTCACTCCCCGATGGGAGTTCTTTTCACCCTTCCCTCACGGTACTACTTCGCTATAGGTCACCCAGGAGTATTTAGCCTTGCAAGGTTAAAATTCAATTCTAGTTCCAGTTTTTGTCCATTGTAGTGTCACCCTATCGCCACAAATGCAAACTTGAAAAACGGTAGGCAAAAGCTTTAAAGCATGCCTTTTTGATATTTGTGGCTTAACGTTCTCCCTCTCCTTTGGTCCTTGTGGTGTTTCGTCCTTTCTGATAGACACAATTTCCCTTTTCGTTCCCCTCTTAACTTTTTTCGGTCAACCATGGAAATGGCCTTTTGTTGCAAAAGGAATGAATGATCATTTTCGACATTATTATTTATAATAATTCAACGTTTTGACAACATGAATCACTTGTGGATTAAGAAACACCTACTATGCTAGAAGTGCAAGCATCAAAATATTTAATTAGTAAGCTAAATGAACTGCTACATAATTTTTACATTCCTATAGATCTTAATCTATCCTTAAGGATAAGCGACGTTGCATCAATCACACAAGTTATATTCGACCTTGCTCGAATCAACATTCGGCCTCCTCGCCTGAGTTGACATTCAGCCTCCTCGCCCGAATCAACATTCGGTCTTGCCCGAATATACACTCGGCCTCCTCGCCTGAATCTACATTCGGTCTCGCCCGAATCTACATTCGGCCTCCTCGCCCGACTCAACATTCGGCCTCCTCGCCCGACTCAACATTCAGCCTCCTCGCTCGACTCAACATTCGGCCTCCTCCCCCGACTCAACATTCGGCCTCCTCACTTGACTCAACATTCGGCCTCGCCCAAATCAACATTCGGCCTCTCCCAAATCTATATTTGGCCTCCTCGCCTGAAACTAAATTCGTCCTCGCCCGAATCGACATTCGGCTTCCTCCTACGAATCTACATTCGGCCTCCTCTCTCGAATCACATTCAGCTTCGCCCGAATCTCATATTCGGCCTTGCCCGAATTGATCAACATTCAACTTCGCTCGAAAATAGAACCAGAAATAAGCAGCAAAGGTAGTATTCCAAATCAAAAGGGGTACCTGATAAGGCATCTTATAATGGCGGAATCGCCCGTCCAAAACTGAGGACGTTGATGACCTCCTTTGATGTCGCCCTCCTTGCCAAAGATGCCATCCTGGCCTCGTTGGCCTTCTCCAACTCTACCGCTTTCTCGATCAACTCATCACTCAAGTCATTGGCCCTGGTCGAACTCTGCTCAAATTCAGCCCGCAGGGATACCACTTGGACCCGAAGATCGACACCCTCTGCCGTGAACCTCACTATTCGACCTCCCATCCGAATTTCTCGAACTACGATTAATGAAGTCCGCTCACCGAGCTCAACCAAAAGACGACCTCGATAAGCGGAAGGACTAACTGTACGGGTCAAAATCTAATCAGAGAAATTCGGCATGCAGAGATAAATGTCCCTTGTGGGGAGGGGGGGGGGGGCAGACTCTCTATCTCTAAATAAAAGAGAAAAAGAACAATCTCTCTAAAGAAATTAGAAGATATGTGATCCCACACTCCCTATCAGATCTGAAAAGGGTCCTAAGATTCTTGTATTTGTCTATCATTCATTTTTATTAAGTGAAAGAGGATCCGCCTCACTCAAGATTGGGTGAATCTTCTCATTTATTTAAAAAAAAAAGAAGAGAAAAGAACACATCTCTCTAAAGAAATTAGAAGATCTGTGATCCCACACTCCTTATCATATCTGAAAAGGGTCCTAAGATTCTTGTATTTGTCTATCATTCATCTTTATTAAATGAAAGAAGATCTGCCTCACTCAAGATTGGATGAATCTTGTCCTTTATTTACATTTTGTCGCCATTTAGTGTTATGTAATGCATAGTCTTTTTCATATTATTAAATCCGACCATAACTACTACCAACATTTATACTCAACTATATTTTTCTATTCATGTTATCCATCTCATATCTAGAATTAATTATCCTTAACTAGGATTTACCCTCTATTTTCTTATTAATTCGTTTTGAGAAAAGGATAACACTTTTGGTAAAACTGTGAACAAATCTCAAATCCACTTTCTTAATGATGTTTAATAAAAATTAAAAAATCAAAGCTCATTGATGTATAAATAAAATACCCACATTTAGCAAAATAAAATATTAGTACTTTCAAATTAATAATATTAACAGATAAAGCTTTAAGAAACTTATATTAAACACAAATATCTTTGAAACTTTTTTTAATTCTTATTCACAATAAAAAAACTATCATTTGTTAAACAAATATGTTTTTATTAATTTAGGTAAATATTAAAAAACTATCATTTTTTAATCATGTTTGAATATGATTAAACAAATTGAGTGCCACGAAAAAAATTAAATATGTGGATTATTATAAAAATAATAAGTAAAATAATTTAAAGTTATTTTAATTATAGGTGAAATACCTAGGTAAAAATATATTATATAATATATAATACAGAAGGTATTACATAAATGAGAGGATTAATGTCAAGGACATAATAGACTTTTCAAGTAAAAGTATTATAAAATCTGGTCAAAGTGACTTTTGTGATAAATAGAGCAAAGTAAAATAATTTTGTGCTATCATATCAGCAATCACCCGAATGAAGTTCATCATGTCATTAGTGGGGGATGGAAAATCAATTAACCTCTGGCACGATAAATGGATAAACCAACTAGGAACTATTAGGGAGTATATCCAGGGTCTTCTTCCTGCTAATGGAGAGAGCCTGAATCTTGCATGTATCATTAGTAACAGAGCTTTCGACCTTAGAGCCTTGCCTTTCGATATCCCCATTGACTTAGAAACAAAAATCAAGAGCACCTATATAAAACAATCCACTCCACTCAAGGATTCATATACCTGGGATTCACCGGGCCACAATACCTTCTCTGTCAAGGCAGCATACGATACCTTTTCAGTTAACCCACACTCTAACACAAGGGACTTCACATGGCTCTGAAAATCTAACACCCTTAATAAGCTGAAATATTTTCTGTGGCTAATCATTTGGGACAGACTACCTTCCAAACACATGCTGGCCATGAGAGAAATCTGCCTCGATGATATTTGCCTCATCTGCCATAATTATCCGGAAAGCATTGAACACATCCTATTTCGCTACAACTACTCAAGGGACATCTGGGCCCAATCGAAAAATGTTCATTGTGTTCCCCAAAACTCAGGAGAGATAGGATCCTTTTTTGCATGGCTTAAAAAGCAACTGACCTCCACAGCACTATTCAACAATCATCTCCATTGGTTAGATCTCCTTCCCTTTCTCCTATGGTATATATCAAATTATAGGAATGGATACATATTCCAGGGGATGAAGAACCCCCCGACCCTGAAACACCCTATCAACAAAGCCATGGAATTTCTCTTCATGGCAAAAAAGCTCCATATCAAACCTCCCCAAAAAACTATCTTTGTCAAATGGGAACCCCCTGACACAAACTACTATAAACTTAACATAGATGGCTCTTGTTTGGGAAATCCTGGGGTTGGCGGAATTGGAGGAGTTTTTCGAAATGAGAACAGACAATGGATCTTAGGATTCAACATGAAAATACCCCATGCAACAAATATATACATGGAAATCCTCGCACTCCTCAATGGCCTAAAGCTAGATCTTAAGGACAACCTACTCCCGCTAGTAATAGAAACTAATTGTTTGGATGTAATCAATCTCATGAAATCTAACAATTGTCTCTACCAAAATCTAATTGATGATTGCAGGTACCTATCTCGGAAGGCGAAGCTTTTGTTATCAATGTACTTGAAAAGGACAATATATGCATTATGTTACCTAGACTGATCCCCTATTGTAATAGCTAGGCGTACGTTTGTTTCTCAATAAAATCTTTCATTACCAAAAAAAAATTAATAATAATAATTTTGTGCAACAAAAGAAAGAAAAGTAACTTTTGGGTAATAAATACAAAGTTGAATGATTTTTACGTAACAAAAAGAAGAATTGAGACTTTTGCATAATGGACACAAAGTTGAATGACCACCCATGAAGTTTATTAAACCAAATGAAATAAAAAGGATCGAGAGGGTTTGTACTTTGTAGTGCATAATTTAGACAAGGATTCAAACTCATGAACAACACATCACTATGAACACATAAACGACTGGGTTGTCTCTCTAGCTATGTTAAGGGTGTTCAAAATATATATTATACCAATATAAAATATTATTTAAGCCATATAAATAATATAATTTTTCAACGAAGAGTGTTCATTTGACCACCCTTGGGATAGTTCGGCTACGCCATTGTTTCTAGGTTAGAATGAGAAGCTGAGATAATAGCTCGCACTCGATATTTGTATTAAATAAATAAATAAATAATTATATTTATGCATAAACTTTTATAGCTTAATTATAGTTAATTAATATACATTTTCATCTCATTTAACTATGATTATCATTAACACCATAGTACAATTCTATCGTAAACACCAAGAGTGTATAAAAGTTTAGAAGTTTTGTCCTCCGTAATAGTTATGGAAATTAATTACTAGTCATATCAAGGTTTGTATGTTAATATGGTGTAGGAGTGGCAAACGGACGGGTCGGATCGAGTTGAAAATGGATAATGAAAAAACGAATAAACTATCCAATCCGACCCATATTTAATACGGATAAAAAGTGGGTTAACCGGTGGATAATATTATTTGCGCAAAAACTCGATGAAGCTTTTCACAATACCAATTACAAATAGGATAAGGGCAAATCTCAATTAAACATATTTAACTCTAGATCAAGTTACACGAGTATGAATACCGAGGAGCATGTGCTCGTCGAATATCGTTAATAATTACAAGAATGAATTCATTATGAATGGCAGATTTACATTTTAGAATATCACCCCTTACCCTTGTATGGGTGACTAACCGCCTTTCATGGAAATTCTCGATTCTTTTCCTTTTCCACTGAGCTTCTAAGGGTCTCCCTCTTCTCATATTGGAGAGTCATTTTTTTAGAGATCTTGCCAACTCCCATTTTGTGGTTTCTCTCCCCTTATATATACTCCCGTGTCATCTCTTTATTCCTTGGTCCTTAACCGAAGGGTTTCCCCCCGTCTCCCTTTCTGTCATGTCATAGTTCATGATGACTATCCGACAGAGCAGACTTGTTGTCACCCAGTTTACAGGTACGACCTACGGGGTCGTGCTCGTCGAGGCCTGACCACGATCCGTCCGATCGATGATTCGAGGGTTGCCGACTTCATGGACAGATTTTGACCCATGCAGTTAGCTCCTCCATCCGTCGGGTTTGCCTTTGGGCGAGCGCGGGGGGGGGGGGGGGGGGTTCTCTGTTTATATCTGAGTAAAACAAATCATACAACCTTTGC